>APFE031539988.1:141066-208748 GCA_000404065.3 Pinus taeda
ATATATAAATAAACGATATACATATTAAGGTTTCACGCTATATATACATATATATATATACGCTACGTCAACTCGAAGGGCCACCGGTGAATGGGTGTCACCGTTTGACCGACGACAAAGCCCCCGCAATGGACCGCAAGTCACACGGTGTCTGCCGGTGGGGGTCGACGCCGGCAGAGGGTTGACGGAGCACCGTAGCCACGCAGAGGACGAGGACGGTGAGAGGGTTGACGGAGCACCGTAGCCACGCAGAGGACGAGGACGGTGAGTGGACCGGTGCGGCTGAACAGAAGCGGAACGACGGCAGCGGAGGGAACCGGTGCAGCGGAACGACGAGGCAGCGGGGAACCGGGAAGGTGGGACGACAGCACAGGGAACCGGGAACAGTGCGCTGATGCGGTGCTGATCCGAGCAGATGGCACAGCGGACAGGAGCAATGGATCAGAGACGCCGGACTGAACGAGTAGCGTGGGATGGGACAGACGAAATGGAGATGGACGGTTTATGCAGCGGACAACGGAATCAGCGGTGGACAGCCAGAGAACTGAACCCGCTCTGATACCAGATGAGGCAGAAAAATGCTCGAGATACAGAATATATATATATATATATTTTATTAAAGATGATGAATAGATGATCTGATTACAATGGGGCTCCTGGCTTAAATACCGCCATGGACACCCTTTGGGAAAGGGCATGATCTTATGATCGTGCCCTTTCGCCTAACTAAACCTAGATTAAATAATAAACATAATATTAACTAATTTTTTCATAACACTTGTATTGAGAATTTCCATGTACCATGTATGTATGAATACCTCCCTAGTTAAGAGGGAGTGTTGAAAATAGTGTAACTAGGTTCGGTCTTCATAATGTCAAATCTTGTAATGATGTAATTTTGTATCAAGAAAAATTTTATATTTTTGCTTGAGACATGGGTTTCATGCTCAAGAAGTTTCTTGGTCTAGTTGTGGCTCCCATTGAGAGCCCTAGGTTGAGTTATGTAAAATGAAGACCATCATGTATTGTTACACTTATGAATGTGATTGTTATAAGTCAAAAATTCCTTCAAGATCATCAATGAAATACTCCAAAATGTACCCACTGAATTGATGCAAAGAAGTCGCTGGAAATTATTTATTTGGACAGTCAAGAAGCCTCCTATCATGTCGGCCTAGTCAAGGGATCATGTCGACCTAGGAGATGAGAACACAAGCCTATATAAAGGTAGCATTGATACGTCCTCCAACACACATCTATCTCATTCTCTCAAGGAAGGATAAATGAAGAGAAAGGGTCGAAGAGAAGAAGTCGCAGTCCAAGAGGAACTCTGTTCCCTCATCCGAAATCACCTAAGAAGTTTGTTCCCTCATGCGGCAATAAGATCTGAGCTAGGGCATCATTTTGTGTGGGCATATTGTTGGGTTAGAGGCTTGATCTTGCAGCAGTTGGAAGGAGCAAGCTATCTCGAAGAAATCTGCAAAGAGAACGAAGTCTTATAAGAGATAGAATAGCCCTAACCCTCTTCGCACATATGTATTGTTTACTGAAGTTGACAGATCTATCCTCGCTGTCCTAGAAAAGTCACTCTCTTGGCATCAAGAAGGCTCGTTCCAAGATCAAGGCAAAGGGTCATGTTATTTGAGATCAATCTCCAAGGAAAGCGAAGACATAAAAAGGCTAGGTGAGCCTATCCTTGATCACATTTGCAGATTGTCATAGTGTTGATGCAGACCTACTATGCTATCCGAAGTTGCAGAAAGAAAGACTTGTTTGGGTACATTTTGGAGGTATTGTCATTTAATTTCTGAAGGTGTTCTTGAGTCAAATTTTGGGTCTTGGAATTCATCAATAAAGATTCTATAAGAAAGAGTTCGAAGGGTTTTTCCTCTCACGATTTGGAGAGGTTTTTGCCCTGGATTGGTGTCAATATCTTGTGTACTCTTGCATTGTTGATCTTCTTGTTTTGATAGCTGGTTGATGATAATAACACATGTTAATAATAAGAAGCATAATATAAGAAAATAATATCACAAGCAGTTATCATAGTTAAGAGAAATCGAACTCTTAAATTGCCCTAGATTTCTCAACAGATCCCTAATTCTCTTTTTATCAAGCTCAATCTACCCCAGCCCTTGTGGAAAGACTGGAAGTAAAACAGGTCAAAGGACTTTATTAACTACAAGCCTATAGATGGCTATTAAGTGGCTCTATCAATAGCCTATTTTGGGTGGTAGACTGAAAAAGTCATAGAGGTTGAAATAAAAACAGAAGACATGGTTGTTTAGGATTTACAGCCTCTAGAAGGCCTTTGTGGAAGTTTTAAAAGCATCTTTTGCCCAATCAGTTATTATGGGAGGGCTACCTAATGGTAGGAAATTGACGCGCCGATGTGTGTTACGGCCCAAATGTTTTTATGTGGTAGAACTGAAACTCTCGGTTTTTTGGTTTTGTCCCTTTACCAAGACTGTTTGGGATCGAGTTGTCTCCTTGGTAATAAGTTCCCCCATATGTCCATTACCTGGAAAGCAACATTGCTGGGGGATACACTCCCTTGGGTTGTGGAGTTCTACAAAGCATTGCAGTTGATCAGAGTAAAAGTGCTCTCTCATATGCAAGAAGAGGAATGATGATTTACTTATATGTTGCAAGAAACGCACCCACTACACCCGCATGAGTTATGTTTCCAAATCAAAATGCTAAAACGTTCTGGAAACATGTTTTAGTCCATAGAAAACATGTTTCATACAGACTAAAAACATGTGGAAAACATGTTTCATACAGATTGAAACACATTTCAAGCGCGTTTCAGTGTCCATACATCATGTTTCCAAAAACAATTGTCCAATTTTTCCTTAATTTGATTGTTGGGACGCACAATTTTGGTTTTAATGCCTAATTAGAAATTAATTATAAATTAATAAGACTACTAGAACACTCTATGACCAGAAATTTTTCTTTTAAACAGGGTTTCAATCTCATGTTCCACCAAAAAACGCTGCCAAATAATTATAATGTTAAATTCTTAATTAAATCTTTAACATTACCATTAATTGTTTCAATATGTTTTTAGAGTGGTTCTTGTTAACCACCGGAGTGGCACCTAAAGATTTTATGAAGACTCCATGCCTAAGGGTGTATCAGAAGCTTCAATGTACCATCAAAGTTCATCATGTCATTAGAGTTTTTCAATTTCAACTCTACTTCTTCTTCTCATCTTTCTCTGTTGTACTCAATATCCACAAACCCTACAGGGACAATGTAAAAGTGATACTAGTATGAGGAATCTAGTCATGTAACAGGCCTAGGTAACTTGGAAGTCGGGACCTTGTCATCAAGTGAGTTTACTCTGAGAAGTTTTTTTCACTTAATTATTTATCATATCCTTATCAGGACTTAATAATTAATTGAGTTTTTTCCTCCAAGCATAACCCCAAAGTGAGAGTGCAACTTGATGGCAAGGCCTTGGGTGAGTCCTACTATCTAGGGTCATTGTATATTACCATATTAGATCACACAAAAAATTTCGTGGAATTTGATTAGGTCTAGCGGTCAATTTTTTAATTTTTTAAATTTCCTGCATGGCAGAAATTTGAATAAATTGTAATAAGTGATGTCTAAAGAAGTTGTATGGAGTATGTGTGCTCAAAATCACACCTTTCACCCTCAACTTTCTACTATGACACACTTTGAGGGGTAAAAAACAAGTTATAAACCCTCAAAACCCATTTTTCCTAAGTTTTGTGGAAAATGTGACAATAAATTAGCCCATCAATTAAATAAATAAAGAAAAATAAATATCCACACATGCTCAAATGACATGGAAATGAGGCGGAAATTCATCTAAAGCTCAAAGTTGAGTTTCCAAGTGATGTGGACTCCACATAAGCCACATTCAATAAAATCGAATTTTTTTGTAGAGAAGACAATGAGCTACAGTGACAAAACCCACAATTTCAGAAGTTAACTCGAGCTTCAAAGAGATATCATGAGTTGACTTGAGATTGGATTAGAGTTCACTTGAGTGAAGTGGAGAGTGGTCTACTACCACTCCACTTCACTCTCCCACATGTCCTCTCATCTAATTCGAACTCCCTCATCAAGGATTGTGTGGGCCTCTAAGGAAGAAATCAAGTTGCCACTTCAGAAATTCGAATTTGCATGAAGGAGCATTGGGATGGTCACCCATTTGTCTTGGAATTGTCACCATTTGTCTTGGGATTGGCTCCCAAGCTTCTATATAAGTGAGCATTGGTCTCTCACTATGTAATCTTTTGTTACAAGCTATTGTGTTCGTGGAAGCGTTGCTACTTTGTATACTTATCAAGATTCAATAAGAAGACTTCGGGGGTTCATTCATGGGTGGTCTTCCTTTAAATCATAGTGCATTGTGAGCTATTGGTATAACCCTTTTATGCTTTGAATTATTTCATTTTCCATATATTCTTATAAACTTGTTAGTGCAAAGCTATCTTGTATTACCATTTGATTTGAAAATAGGCTCTAGAGTTTGAAAACTCTAGTTTATTTTCTAATAAATTTCTAGAAGTTTAGGTTCATTGTTCGTTTATCTAAATCTATATGGACTAATGTTTGATTTGAGTATTCTAGAAGATTTTTTGTTGCATCAAACGTGAGGGGAAGTCTTTGGGAGACCAACCCACTCTTGGAGCACTTTCAAAGGAACTCTCATTTGTTATTTGGATTCACTTAGTTTATCTTACGAAAAGTGTCTTGCAGGGATTCGTTTGGGCATAGTCTTGTATACAAACAATTATTTTAAAAATTTTAATCTTTAAAATAGTGTTTCATTGATTCATATTAGCTATTTGAGAGTTTTTCTAAGCTAAACCAAGTGATGGGGTTGACTCCCATCACTTGATTCGGTTTCTTGTATATTATTTATATATTATTTAATTGTTTTTCTATTCTCTCTACACTAATTTGTTTCTCGATCTTGCAGCCCATAGGTAGAGGTGTTGGTGATAAGAGCATCAAGCAAGGATCACACAAATTCTAACATTTTTCTTGTAGGACCTCTCAACCCCTTTTAAAGTCAAATTTTTTAAGGAGGCTCTGGATAAAGAGGACGGTTGTTATTTGGAAAGGTCGTGGATTTTTTAGAGGAGGATTCGCTCCTTGCTTTGAGCAAAATTGCATTCACCTTTGGAGGCCAAGCCTTGGGGCATCAAGAGACACTTAACTTCTTCAATCTTGAAAGTTTTTCTCATTGTACTTACTTCATTTTCTGAATTTGACTTTCAAGAAGATCTAGAGCTTGAGAAGCATCATTGAATTGTAAAGACTCATCTTGAAGATTTACTTGAGACCTCTTGAAGGTTCTTCATCATGTAACATCTAATAAAAGTTTAGTTTTTCTTGTGGAAGCTTGGGTTTTCACCCAAGGCATCATTTTCTCCTTTTTCAAAAGGAGGAACATGTAGGTGGTTTCATTTTGAGCTAGTTTTTTTAGTTTTTCATCTTGCATGCCTTAAAATTAACACAACATCACTTTCACAATTTAATTTTCTGAATTTTCTTTTGTTACTTATTTTCATACTTTGTCATTTCAAGTTTAGCTTTCAAGCACAATTCTAAATCTTACTTTTGGAAGCAACTTATTTTATGCAAGGCACTCATTTCAAATAGCAAAGTCGATTTAGTTACTCTAACAATTTGCTTCATGTTGGCCTGACAATAGGCTCATTATTTACATGCTCATTTATGTTATTTTCTCATTTTGCAAGCATATAAAATTCGTTATTGGTTTATCCTTTGTCAAAGCAATTATTTTGAGTAAATTACAAATCTTATATGTTCATGAAGAATATGTATCCTGCATTAGCTTGAGCAAATATCCAAGTTATCTTTCTTTGGGCATAATTGCACTTACTTGAAGAAAGCATTTAGTAATTTCACTTAATTCATGTGCAAGCTAATTTCTTTTTCCAATTGAATTTACATTTTGCTATTTACTTTGAACACTATTTCCATTATACTAAAAGCATTGCAAATCTCTATTTAGAAAACTTGCATATCATATTAGGCATTTTAGTATAGTTACATCTTAATTTAATTTATCTCCAAGCATAAGCTTGGTTGAAAGACATTTTTAGGGACCCATTTTCTTTCATCAACTCGAGGGACATAGACCTTCTTATGTTATTAACATGGCAACCTTGCAGTCGTCAAAGCCACAGTCTCCACAATGTCGGAAGCATCGAGTGCGTTGGGTAATTCAAGGAAGTTATCGTTAATGTAATCATTGTTGTCTTTCTCTTGGACCCCTTCCAAAACTTACATAAGAGATTTGTTTCAAAACAGTCAGGAGAAAGATCACATATAGACTAGGGATTTAGATTAAAAGTAACCAAGACAATTGCATCAAATTTTAGTTTAAGTGCATTTCATTTTACTTGCAAATTATTCATTTACTTGTTATTGATGAATGTGTTTTGAATTGAAAAATTTATTTGGGCAAGTATCATCTTATTTATTGCAAGCGAAGTTCTAACTTGTTTCATTTGCAAGTCATTTCCATATTGCTTCCTTACATGCTTTGAATTTATGAATGATCATATTTTTTTAAAAGTATTTCTTGAAAGCATATTTTATATCTTGCATTGGTATCATATCTTGCTAACATCTTTTGTTTAATTGACAAGAATGCTTGTGTTTCAATTTGAAACATTTCATTCTATTTTGAGCAAGTATTATTTATTATTAAAGCAATATTTGAAGGCATTGGTTTATATATGCCTATCATTATCTTGTGTGTTGATGGTTATTGAAGTTCATTTTATTTCATAATGCTCACATTATATTTGTTTATAATCTTAACAGTAATCCATTTTGTTGAATTTTCTAAGTCTATCCGTTAGAAAATTAATCTGTATTCTGCTGATTTATTTCTTCTACTTGTTTAAATTTGAACAAGTTATTTAATACATTTAAATACCGAAATAAACACAATACAGTCACAACATCTACAGATCATCAACTGAAACAAAACAAGCACACAAGTGACACCGTTATTTTTGAACAAATGTCCCCAGAAAAACCCAATGCGTGAAAACTGATGCAGTTATTCAAAGGGTTATATTATTATGCAGTCTATCTGAATACCACTGCGTGCCTAACTAGCTCACCCCACAAAGAAAAATACACGGCAACAATACTTCTATATTCGGAAACAAGTATTCAGAAAACCTGTCCCATGAAACCCTCTCTGGCACAACTGAAGCTCAGCGCTAGCCCTTCTGGCCCCTGCGTCAGCCTCCTGCTGACCTGCGTCAACCCCAGGACCCTCTGTGTCAGCCCTCTAAGGCACTGCACAGCCTCTGGGACCCTCTGCGTCACTCCAACAGTGTCTGCGTGGATGACGCAATCCCTCTGGCCTCTACGTTGTCTTTGTTAGGCTCTAGGTGGCCTGGACTGGTTGCTGCTCTCGCTCTCTCTACTTCTTTGTTGGTCTTTCAATATTGTCTCTACCTCTCTGCCTCGTACTCACTGCCCCTTGTTGTTGATCATTGATTCAACTTTGTTTAGCAACCCCACTCTAGCAAAATGAATGATTGATCACTTTGGTGTATTCTCCAACTGACCCTCAAGCCTCTTCTTATACTTTTCTCATTGGTCCTTCAACGGCCGAGATTAAATCGCTAATACGGCTAAAGATTAGATTTGGCTTAATCTATGACTTTTGGAACCTTCTAACCCAGTTTTATATTATTACCCATTAATATTTTATTTTTCCTAAGTTTAGACTTAAGAACTCCATTAAAAATATTAATTATTCTAATATCTCCCAAACCGGGTACAATCTACCCAAACCATTCCTAGGTCTTGGAGATCTCATGTGCTTTAGCCTCTCCACCAATTTTCATGGCTAGAACACATCCGATGCTACCCCAAATCAACACTCCCTCTTAGCGAGGACTGTGCTCTAATAATACTCCACACTGAGCATCACTCTAATTATACGGCACTGATACCTGTGCTAATGCTAGGCCTCCCCACCCAACATCCTCTGCACTGTTGCATCTTGTACTGTTGCCCATGACTCTACCACTGCCACGGTTGCATCCGTACGGCAACTCCTCTGCATCCATGCTACTGCTAGTCCATCCTCCCAACATTGCATCTGCACTGCATCCCCTCTCATCATGTTACATCATGCTACTACATACTGCTATTGCCACTGCACTGCAACTCAATTACTGAGAAGTAAGTAACTTATCCACCCAACTTCTGACATCCTTGTCAGGCTAGAAACAATCTCGATGTTGAAGCTCCCTCTACCACTAACAAGCGCTCCCTCTACTGACCTTTGCGTTGTTGCAACAACTCCCTGCATCTCGCAACATTGTAAACCTCTTTGTGCCATCCTGCACTGTTGCAACACTTTCATGCCTCTCGCACTATCGCAACCTGCTAGCCTCACGCTGCCCAGAGACTCCTGCACTGTATCACTTTCTGCTACTCCATCCACATCCGTCTCTACCTACATCCACTGGTCCTGCTACTTCTCTTCGGGGCTCCCGTAGCAAGGTATAATCCAAGAGGTTGTGCACCTCAAGGACCCTGCCCCTCATCGCATGTAGTCCTCCTGACTACAACTCAATGTCTGCCCACTTCTTCTCAAGTGGCACATGAGCACTCATGGCACAATCGTCATCCTCCTCGACTTCTTTCTTCGACTTCGCTGGCGCTGCCTTTGAGTCAGAAGCCTCTCCCTTACTCTTCTTCCTTGAACACAGGTTTGCATAGTGACCCAATTCCCCACAATGGAAGCACTTGACCTTGGAGAGGTCCTTCTTCCTCTTCTCCTTTCCCGCAGATGCTAGAGCCGCATCCTCTTCCTCTTCCTTCTTGATCCTAACCCCTTTGTCGCTACTACCCGCCTTGGTCAGTCGTCTGATCTCTTCTTGACGAAAAGTCACCCACAGTTCTTCCCAATCCAAAAGATTCGTCTTGCCCAGTATGCTCTGGAAAAATGTCTCCCAATCCGAAAGAGACCGCGTTAAATGCAGTCCTTACCATCAACTCCTGATCCAGCGTCGCCGCTATGGAAGTTAATTGGTCATGGATCTCCTTCAACCGACTGAGAAAGACATCTATCTGCTCTCCCTTCTGCATCTGTTATGACCTTAGTTGATTCTCCAGGAGCATCTTCCTCTGCACAGAAGTATGCTAGTACAACGTCTTCAAAGTGTCCCACATCTCCTTTGACATTTCCTTCCCAGCAATATGTGGGACCACATGATCCTTGACCCCATCAAGGATGATACACTTTTCCTTAGCCATTGCCTTCGTGTACCTTTCATTAGCTATCGGGTCAATTGGGATAGCTGTCACTCTTAAGGAGAAGCCCTTGATACGATGTCTGTCTAGAATGGACAAGATCTTGGCCTTCCAGACCACAAAGTTGGATGCTCCGTCCAGCCTGTCCTGATCTCTCAGCCCATTCACGGCCATCTCGCTGCTTTTCTGTCGACTCCTCCAAGTCTCTCTACTTCCCACCTGGAAGTTCTCGATTCGACTCCTACTGAGTCTCTCTACTTCCCGTCTGGAAGTTCTCTTCAGGAATCCCTCTGAGTCCCGATTTCCCTCATGGAAATCCTTTTGCCAATTGTCACGTTACTCCTCTCTGATCGTATGTGCAACTGCAACACTGATTTGGACTCCTTGGCTAGAAATCTGCCTCGGCAGCAACTCCCTCTACTTTGGTCTTGCCCTGTTAGGTACTGTTCTAACCACAGTACCCCACGAACTTCGCTCCCACAAACTGCCCACAGCTTCCTTCGCCCCAGCAACTAAAGGATTGAGCCTCTTGGCTCTGCACAATCCCGACACCGGCAAAGCAGCTTCCTTAGCGAAGTGCGTTAGCCCTCCTAACCTTTGCGTGAGCCTCTTTCTGCCCTCCTCAGCCTTTACGCTGCCTCTCTCTGGCCCAGACTGATGATGCACTCCCTCTGCGTCAACCCTTCCTCTATCGCTTTTGCAAGGATCAACTACTGCCACTCGAGACAGCTAATTCTGCTGCAAATGCTCTGCTCAGCTGATGCCTTCAGTTTTCCTGTGGTCTACAACAACGCTCCGATACCATGTTGAATTTTCTAAGTCTATCCGTTAGAAAATCAATCTATATTCTCTTGGTTTATTTCTTCTACTTGTTTAAATTTGAACAAGTTATTTAATACGTTTAAATACCAAAATAAACACAATACAGTCACAACATCTACAGATCATCAACTGAAAGAAAACAAGCACACAAGTGACACCGTTATTTTTGGACAAATGTCCCCGGAAAAACCCAATACAGGAAAATTGGTGCAGCGATTCAGAGGGTTATATTATTATGCAGTCTATCTTAGTACAATTGGGTGCCTAACTAGCTCACCCGATAGAGAAAAATACACGGCAGCAATACCTCTATATTCAAAAACAAGTATTCGGAAAACCTGTCCCATGAAACCCTCTCCAGCACAACTGAAGCTCAGCGCTAACCCTTCTGGCCTCTGCGTCAAACTCCTACTGACCTGCGTCAACCTAGGACCCTCTGCGTCAGACCTCTGAGGCACAGCGCAACCTCTGGGACCCTTTGCGTCACTCCAGCAGCCTCTGCGTGGATGACGCAGTCCCTCTGGCCTATGCGTTGTCTTTGTTGGGCTCTACGTAACCTGGACTGGCTTCTACTCTCGCTCTCTCTGCTTTTGCGTTGGTCTCTCAGTATTTTCTCTGCCTCGTACTCACTGCCCTCGTTGTTGATCACTGATTCAACTTTGCTTAGCAACCCCGCTCTAGCAAAATTAATGACTAATCACTCTAGTGTGTTCTCCAACTGATCCTCAAGCCTCCTCTTATATTTTTCTCGTTGGTCCTTCAATGGCCGAGATTAAATCTCTAATCAACGGCTAAGATTAGATTTGGTTTGATCCATGACTTTTGGAACCTTCCAAACCAGTTTTATATTAATACCCATTAATATTTTATTTTTCCTATGTTTAGATTTAGGAACTCCATTAAAAATATTAATTATTTTAATATCTCCCAAACCGTGTACAATGTGTCTAAACCATTTTTGGGTCTTGGAGATCTCATGTGCTTTAGGCTCTCCACCAATTTTCATCTCTAGAGCACATCCGATGCTACCTCAAATCAACACATTTCACTCTAACATCTCCTAAAAACCTTCTAACTTAGTTTTCCTTTAGGGACCACCCCCATTAACTGACCTAGGAAAGAGCTTAATCGAAGAGAGTTGGGAATAGGTGGTGGCCCCATCTCTTTAATTTGCCACCAACCGCACCTTGTGGGGTTAAGGGCTTTTCTCACCAACTTAGGTGTGTATGAAAGGTGGCGACATTCTTTTGGCACCATTGTCGAGGACAAGTCCTCTTATACCTACGAAATCAACTAACTTTTGGTTTTGGCATTTTGGACTTTTAGGATTAGATTCTTGCTCAAGTAGCGACTCCATTCAAATCTTGCAAGAGTTTCTACTAGGAGGCACCCAAGTAGTATAGTTAGCCCCACTCTTGAGCTTGAATGAGTTTTTAGAGAGAAGTTAAAGAGACTCTCTCATGGTAGACTTCTTGCTAATCTTGGGCAAGAGGCTATTTTTGATATCCATTTGCATTTTCAAGGTCAAGTGAGCATGACATCATCAATAATTTGTTCGCCCCTTGTGATTTTACTAACATTCCAGGCCATCCGAATTTTATTCCAAATGAAGTCATTGAGGCTATTGAAGAGTTGCCTAGTTTTCTAGGTAACAATGCCATTAGTACTGAAACTCACCTTAGGAATTTCCACCTTCGTGTGAGCAAATGGTGCCATGATATTAACCATGAGGATGTTAAAATGAGACTTTTCATCTTTTCATTAGATGGTGATGCTATGGATTGGTTCATAGACTTACCTGCTAACAATTTCAATTCTCTAGAATCAATCATTGATGCCTTTGAAGAAAAATATGGAGATAAAAAAAAAGTTTAAAGCAAAAGTTGAAGCAAATGATAAAGATCTCATCAAGGAGTTGACTCAAATGGTTAAGGATATGCGACTCAACCAAGTTCAACTCATTAAGACCATGGAGGTAAATCATGCACAAGCAATAAAGGCCATTGAAGTCAATCATTCTAATTAAATGACCTCTAGTCAAAATAATTTGATTACAATCGAAGCAAATCACACTCAAGTAATTAAGAACATGGAACTCAATCAAACAAGATTAATAGAAAATCATGCAAAGGAAATAAGTACCATGGAGGTTAATCATTCTAGCCAAATGGTCGCTCTTCAAAACAATTGCTTTCCATGGAAGAAAAACAAGTACAATTAATCAACCCCATGGAAACAAATCATGCCAAGGAAATAAGTGTTATAAAGGCTAATTAGATCACTTTTCAAAATAGGTTGGAGGAAATGGAAAGATTACAAGTACAGAAATTCTAGCCTAGATCAAATGATGAATGGGAAAAGAACAAACAAATAGATCATAAACCTCCCAATCCACTAAAGCAAGCTTCATCTTATTATGAGGAGGTCATTGAAAAATGACTAATTGAAGGTGACTTGGATAGAAAGGAAACTGAGGGGAATCAGGTTAATACTTATGAGATTGATCCATCACCCATGTCAACGCAGATGCAGAATGGAGAAAGGCAGCTCACAAGAGTCTTAGATACTTCAAATTCTGCATCTAAGCATTTTCAAGATTGGGTAGAAAGGTCTACTTTGATCACATCAACATCAACATCAGAATCTATTAAAAAGAAAAGAAAAGAAAACGCAAAGGATTTAGTAAATCAGATGACCATGTACAACACAGTGTTGGGATGGATCAAAGTCCTAAGATATTCAAAATTGGACAGGGCACCTCTGAAAAACAGCGCATGGATCTGCCCGAAAGTAAGCAGATTCTCAGCATGAACTTCATTGAGGACATTTGATGCCATGGGGCATCTTTTGTATTGTATTTCTAACTCCACTCTTTGTTATTACTATTGTTAAAGTAGTTTCATTTCTGCTATTAGAATAAATTTTCGTTTCATGCTCTAGTATTTCATTTGAGTTTTGATTTTATATGATGATATTTTGAAAGGACGCTATTGATACATGTATTTTGTTGATGGATGCAAATTCTAGATTCTTGCATACTATCACTTCCTATCTAGCATGCATCCCCATGTGGAGCCAAATGTTGACCACTAGAGTGGCACCTAAAGATTTTATGAAGACTCCATGGCCAAGAGCGTATCAAAAGCTTCAATGTACCATGAGTTCATCATGTCATCAGAATTTTTCAACTCTACTTCTTCTCATCTTTCTTTGTTGTACTCAAATTCCACAAGCCCTGTGGGGACAATGTAAAAGTGATACTAGTACTAGGAGTTGAGTCATGTAACAGCCCTACGTAACTTGGGACCTTGTCATCAAGTGACTTTACTCTAGGAGGTTTTTTTCACCTGATTAATTATCATATCCTTGTAAGGGTTTAATAATTAATTGATTTTTTTCCTCCGAACATAACCCCAAATACGAAGTGCGGCTTGATGGTGAGGCCTTGGGTGAGTTCTAGTGTCTAGGGTCATTGTATATTACCATACTAAATCACACAAAAAAATTGTGGAATTTGATTAGGTCTAGGGGCCAATTTTTTAAATGTTCCACAAGGCAGAAACATGAATAAATTATGAAAATAAATTGTAATAAGTGATGTTTAGAGAAATTGTATGGAGTATTTGTACTCAAAAGTACACCTCTCACCCTCAACTTTCTACTGTGACACATTTTGAGAGATAAAAAATAAATTATAAACCCTCAAAACCCACTCTTCCTAATTTTTGTGGAAAATGTGGCAAAAAATTAGACCAACAAGTAAATAAATGCAGAAAAATAAATGTCCACACATGCTCAAATGATGTGGAAATGAGGTGGAAATTCATCTAAAAGTAAAAGTTGAGTTACCAAGTGATGTGGACTCCACATAAGCCACAAATCAAGTAAATCGAATTTTTTGTGGAGAAGACAACAAATTACAATGACAAGATCCACAATTTGAGGAAGTTAACTCGAGCTTCAAAGGGATACCATGAGTTGACTTGAGATTGAAATAGAGTTCACTTAAGTGAGTTGGAGAGTGGTCTCCTACCACTCCACTTCACTCTCCCACATGTCCTCTCATCTAATTCAAACTCCTTCATCACGGATTGTGTGGGCCTATAAAGAAGAAATCAAGTTGCCACTTGGGAAATTTGAATTTGTATGAAGGAGCATTAGGATAGTCACCCATTTGTCTTTGAATTGTCACCATTTTCCTTGGGATTGGCTCCCAAGCTTCTATATAAGTAAGTATTGATCTCTCACTATGTAATCTTTTGTTACTAGCTATTGTACTTGCAGAAGTGCTGCTACTTTGTATACTTTTCAAGAGCTTTAATAAAAAGACTCTGGGGGTCCATTCATGGGTATTCTTCATTTGGAACATCGTTCATTGTGAGTTATTGGTATAATCTTTCTATGCTTTGAATTATTTCATTTTCCATATATTCTTGTAAACTTGCTAGTGCAAAGCTATCTTGTATTAGCATTTGATTTGAAAGTAGGCTTTAGAGTTTGAAAATTCTAGTTTATTTTCAAATAAATTTCTAGAAGTTTCATCCATTGTTTGTTTATCTAAATTTATATGGACTAATATTTTATTTGAGTATTGTAGAAGAATGTTTGTTGGATCAAACGTGAGAGGAAGTCTTTGGGAGACCAACCCACTCTTGGAGCACTTTCAAATAAACTCTCATTTGTTATTTGGATTCACTTAGTTTATCTTACAAAAACTGTCTTGCAGGGATTCGTTTGGGCATAGCTTGTATACAAGCAATTATTTTAAAAATTTAAATATTTAAAATAGTGTTTCATTGATTCATATTAGCCATTTGAGAGCTTTTCTAAGCTAAACCAAGTGATGGGGTTCACTCCCATCACTTGATTTGGTTTTTTGTATATTATTTATATATTATTTAATTGTTTTCATATTCTCTCTACACTAATTTGTTTCTTGATCTTGCAGCCCATAGGTAAAGTGTTGGTGATAAGAGCATCAAAGAAGGATCACACAAACTCTTAACATTTTTCTTGTAGGACCTCTCAACCCCTTTCAAAGTCGAATTTTTTGAGGTCATGGATAAAGAGGAGGGTTGCTATTTGGCAAGGTCGTGGGATTTTTTTAGAAAGACTGGCTAATTGTTTTATGCAACATTGCATTCACCTTTGGAGGCCAAGCCTTGGGGCATCAAGAGACACTTAACGTCTTCAATCTTGAGAGTTTTTCTCTTTGTACTTACTACATTTTCTGAATTTGACTTTCAAGGAGGAGATCTAGAACTTGAAAAGCATCATTGAATTGTAAAAACTCATCTTGAATATTTACTTGAGACCTCTTAAAGGTTCTTCATCTTGTAACATCTAATAAAAGTTTAGTTTTTCTTGTGGGAGCTTGGGTTTTCACCTAAGGCATCATTTTCTCTTTTTGCAAAAGGAGGAACATGTGGGTGGTTTGATTTTGAGCTAGCTTTTTTAGTTTTTCATCTTGCATGCTTTAAAATTAACACATCACGTTCACCATTTAATTTTATGAGTTTGCTTTTGTTATTTATTTTCATACTTTGTCATTTCAAGTTTATCTTTCAAGCACAATTCTAAATCTTACTTTTGGAAGCAATTTATTTTATGCAAGGCGGCTCATTTCAAGTAGCAAAGTCGATTTAGTTACTCTAACAATTTGGTTCATGTTGGCCTCACAGCGAGCTCATTTATGATATTTGTTCATTTTGCAAGCATATAAAATTGGTTATTGGTTTATCCTTTGTCAAAGCAATTATTTTGAGCAACTTACAAATCTTATATGTTCATGAAGCTTATGTATCTTGCATTATCTTGAGCAAATATCCAAGTTATCTTTATTTGGGCATATTTCCACTTGCTTGAAGCAAAGCATTTGGTAATCTTACTTAATTCATGTGCAAGCTAATTTCCTTTCCAATTTGAGTTTACATTTTGCAATTTACTTTGAACACTATTTTGATTATATTGAAAGCATTGGAAATCTCTATTTGGAAAACTTACTTGCATATCATATTAGGAATTTTAGTATAGTTGCATCTTAATTTAATTTACCTCTAAGGAAAAGTTTGGTTGAAAGACATTTGTAGGGACCCCTTTTCTCCAATTTGAGTTTACATTTTGCAATTTACTTTGAACACTATTTTGATATATTGAAAGCATTGCAAATCTCTATTTGGAAAACTTACTTGCATATCATATTAGGAATTTTAGTATAGTTGCATCTTAATTTAATTTACCTCTAAGGATAAGTTTGGTTGAAAGACATTTGTAGGGACCCCTTTTCTTTCATCAACTTGAGGGACATAGACCCTCTTATGTAGTTAACATGGTGACCTTGCAATCATTAGAGCCACAATCTCTGCAGCGTCCAAAGCATCGGGTGTGTTGGGTAATTCAAGTAAGGCATCGTTAATATATCGTTGTTGTCTTTCTCTTGGACCCCTTCCACAACTTACATAAGAGACTTGTTTCAAAAAAGTCAGAAGAAAGGTCATATCTAGACTAGGCATTTAAACTAAAAGTAACCAAGGTAATTGCATCAAATTTTAGTTTAAGTGCATTTCATTTTACTTGCAAATTAATGTGTTTTGAATTGAATACTTTATTTGGGCAAGTATCATCTTATTTATTGCAAGTAAAGTTCTAACTTGTTTCCTTTGCAAGTCATTTCTTGAAAGCATATTTTATATCTTGCGTTGGTATCATATCTTGCTAACATCTTTTGTTTGATTGACAGGATTGCTTATGTTTCAATTTGAAACACTTCATTTTATTTTGAGCAAGTATTATTTATTCTTAAAGCAATATTTGAAGGCACTAGTTTTATATAAGTTTATCATTATCTCATGTATTGATGGTTATTGAAGTTCATTTTATTTCATATTGCTCACATTATATTTGCTCATAATCTTAAGTGTAATCCATTTCACTCTAACATCTCCTAGAAACCTTCTAACTTAGTTTTTCTTTAGGGACCACCCCCTTGGAGAGAGAGCTTAAACGAATAGAGTTAGGAATAGGTGATAGACTCATATCTTTAATTTCCCACCAACCACACCTTGTGGTGTTAAGAGTTTTTCTCAATAACTTAGGTGTGTGTGACAAGTGGCAACAGTTCCAATCTCATCAGACTTCATATGGAGAAAGTAGAATCCCATAGCTCATTTAAAGTTCAGCAGACTTAATAGTTTTCAAAATTTCAAGACTGGTAGGGCTGCTGCATTTTCATTGAATTCTATCATATATGAGGGTATGTGATTGGCATTTAATCAAAAGGACCAAGATCTTTACGTACCTTGATGTTCGTGTTATGGCTTGTTGAATTCTTCTGCCATGGCTTTAGCAAAAAAGTACCCTTCACTCTAACCAAAATCATTGGTTGGGTATGTTAAGCTTTTGTAATGTCCCCATTGTTTGGATTGCCATGTGGTGAGCGTAGGAAGGATTTCTAGAGTTCATGTTAGCCAAGTCACGGGCTCAAGATTATATTATTGATAGGTTGAAAGAGTTGAGGAATTTTATGGGGGACAATTGGGATCGCTTGCCATTTTCCATCATCAAGATCAGTTCCACGCAGTTTGATCTTGGTTCCGCTGCATTCCAACAATTTCCGTGAAATGGAGTTATTAACAGCTATTTTAATTAATTATGCTTAAGGTGTTGCTTTTAGCTAATTACATAGAGAAACACCTTAGTTTAATAGTTCGTTGGAATCGAAGGGAAAAAATCTACAAGGCAAGATAATGAGAAGGGGCTTTGGGTGGTCAGTGTCACCATGGAAGCAGAGTAAGCATTTTACAAAGTTTAAAATGATTTTAATTAATTAATAAAAAACACTTTATTAAATAAGAAAGGAAAAGTGTTTTTATTATTTAAGTGGGGGGAAAAGAGTAAAATGGTGGCAAAAGTGGCGAATAAGTTATAAAAGAGGAAAAGTGACGAGTCTCTCTTTCACTCTATCACTTGCCATTTGAGAAGAGAAGTATTTTGGATAGTTTTTAGAGAGAATCTTAGGGTTTGGAAAACCCTAGCCGTCATTGTTACTTTCGGTGTTGAAACTAAATATCCTAGTTGATTTAAAGAATGGAGTCACTCAGATTTCATCATTGTGCTACTAAATAAAAGAAAATTTGCAGAAGAAAATTTTGGTAAAAGGTGTTCAGTTTATCGTCTTCTATATGGTGTTTTCTATCTCATTTTACAGGCTGAGAACACTCAAGAAGATACCCAGTTTCTAAGCAATTTTTGTGGGTCAAGCTGCTGAGTTAAAGGCTATCTATGGGGGCCAAGTCATTCTCTCTGCTGGTCGAATCTCATACTGCTGAAGTGGCCGATTTCATCTCTACTGAAGGGCTTAGTCTTCTTACTGTTGGAGGGGTCGAATGTGTCATTCCAAGAGAGACAAGTGAACTCATTTCTGAGGCTGAGATCTGATATATAAAAGGGAATCAAACTCTGCACCACATGGACGAGTTTCTACCTTGTTGACTGTGCCATATATTTAAAGAAACATGGGCTGCATGTACCTGTGCTAGAGAATTAAGTTCACTGTAGATTATCGATTTAGTTTGGTTGCTTCTGAGAGTTTCATTTGCCAAAGTGTTGGGCTGAGTTCCAGACTTGTGTTGTCTGTGGTTGGTCACTGATATTTCACCTAGAGAAGGGCTGAGCTACACTATAATCTGGGTCGAGTTCCTTCAGCGAGGAAGTCTGTGTTTTCTTTGTGCATGGTGACTATAATATCTTGTAAAAAGGACACAAACCTCTTGCTATCTTGTGGCTGAAACAATCGCTGTTCATGGGACAATTTCTGAGCTGGATTAATGGTTGAAGTACCTCTGTTCGAGGGCTGTAAAAAGAACTTGTAGAGAGTTTGAGATCTCAAGGCTCAGCCGTGTATTATTCTCCTACAACAGACTAAGTTCCAGACTTCCATCTTGGTGCCATTATATAACAAGCTGCTCTGAATTTAAGTGCTGATATATATGCACGTACTGTTATACTCTTTTCTAAGTTGCTGTAGCATATTTTTCTGAGTTGTATTTCAGTGCAGAATAGTGATTTGTTGGCGGTCACTGGTGCTGTTCTTGGGGTTTTTGCATGCTGAAATAAAATGAATATTATGTTACTGTTCTGAAGCCTTTAATGAGCATCAATCATTGGCATCAAATGTTTATTTAAATCAAAAAGCAAGAAATGTACATACAGCAGTCTATTCATAATAAGTTTGTCGAAATCTCTCACTGAAGAAACACATTAAAGCTCAGAAATCTTAGAGATAATTTTGGGAGAATTCCAAGTGAAAATCTTACAGCTTTTTTAACTATATTTTAAAGCTTGGATTAGGCAGCTTCATCAAAATTATGCGGTGTTGACTGATGTCCCTAGATGATCGAGGTAGAAGTAAAGGGTGATACTTTGAAGCAGTCGACACAAGCAAAAACAAGGGGGGTGTCGTGGAGAAATGGAAGAAGCTCGAGCTATGGCGGATTGCCATTGCAGCAAGCACCAATTGGCCAACAGATACATGTTTCGTTGAACACAAGACAATCATTGTCGTTCTGGCAGCTTGAGACCATAGGTAGCTTTGGGTGTTTGAGAATATAGCAAGTAAATCTGTCTCCCTGGAGAAGGCCAGAGTTGACCACGTCAGATATGCTGAACGATACATTTTGTATGCTGTTGATTGGCAGACTAAGTTTAAAAAGATTGCTGCTGTCATTTTCTGAACATTCAGCCATCGGGTAGTGTCTTATGATTGGCTGCCTAGGAACAGTTATTTTCTACCAGATTAGATGAAGAATTCGCATGCTTAGCTAATTCAGCATCAGCAGATGTTTGGTACATTGATAGCGGGGCTTCAGCTCATATGACTGCAGTACGAGAACATTTCTCGAGCTATCAAGAAGAACGGATGGACTTCCAAATAACTATGGGAAACAGAACGAAGTGTACTCCCGTAGGGAGAGGCACCATATCTTTTCAAACAAAAGCAGGTACCGGCATCTGAGCCACCAATGTTCTGCATGTACCAGGATTAGGGATGAATATAATTTCAATGTCCCAATTACAAGACAAGGGATATGATGTATACTTCATCGGAATGAAAGTATACATTAAGCATCCAGGTTGGAATAGGAAAAAGCAAATTGGGGTTCAAAGCAACAAGTTGTATAGGTTGCAGCTCGAATCGCCAATGGCACTGATCGGCAGCAACTATAATGGTGAGAAGGAGCGAAATGAATAATGGCACAGGTGAATGGGGCACTTACACCATGGAGCACTGAGAATGCTCAGAAAGACTGTTACAGGGTACCAGTCCTAAGCAATGAACATGATGACTTATGCAGAGGATGTGTACTAGGAAATTACGCTAAAGCAGCTTTTCCAAGAAGTAACAATAGAGCAATGGATGTATTAGGATTAATATACTCAGATATTTGCGGTCCTATGTCCACAAGGGCTCTTAGTGGTGGCAAATACTTCATCACTTTTATCAATGATCACTCCAGAAAAACCTAGATCTATTTTTTAAAGACCAAGGATGAGGTCTTTGATTGTTTCCGAGAGTTCAAGGCTCTTGTTGAAAATATGGCAGGGAAAAAGATAAATGTATTACGTTCAAATTACAGTGGAGAATATACAAGCAAGGATTTCACAGATTTCTGCACAAAGGAGGGTATCAAAAAAGAGTGGACAGCTCCATATAATCCGGAGCAGAATGGAGTGGCAGAATGGAAGAACTGAACTATTGTTGGGGCAGCCAAGGCCATGTTGTATGATCAGGATCTACCTAAGTATCTATGGGCAGAAGCTTGCAACACGACAGTATATATTCATAACAGAACTCCTCATAAAGCATTGGGGAAGAGAATGCCCGAAGGAGTATTCACAAGGAAGAAGTTGGAAGTCAATCATCTCAGGATATTCGGAAGCATGGCTTATTGCCACATTCTAGACGAGAAGCGTAGCAAATTAAATCAAACTACAAAGAAGGGGTATCTCATAGTATACAGCGAGACCTCAAAGGCATATAGAATCTACATTCCAGGCAACAGGAAGATTGTAGTAAGACAAGATGCAAAGTTCATGGAAGGTAGAGCTTTCAGGAAATCTCGTGAAATGCTTACAGAAGATCAGTCAGGAGATGTTCCGTTAGTCCAAGAGCAGCAGCAGCGGAAAGAAGGACAGGCATGAGAGCATACACCTGGGACAAGTACAGTGACCAGTACCAGTATTTCCTCGAAGGAAATGGAGATACTTCTCAACAGACGAAACAACAAAATGAGGAGGAAGAATTGGTTGAACCTCCCACCACTAGTGGTAGAACAAGCAGAGATGTGGCAGACACTGAGGGATGCAGAGGAGTTTCTTGGAGCTCCTGGAGCCGAGAAGAGGCAACGTAGACAACCAGATAGATACAAAGCATTGGTAGCTCAGGTTGGAGAACCATCTAGGTTTCAGGAAGTTGTTCAACACCAAGTGTGGGTGGACACCATGGTGGAAGACTACAACTCCATCATGACGAATGATGTCTGGGAAGTAGTACCTAGACCGGAAAATAGATCAGTTGTAGGTCCGCATTGGATCTACAAGATCAAGTATGTTGCAAACGACAACATAGAGAAGTACAAGGCAAGGTTCGTGGCAAAGTGATATGCTTAGAAAGAAGGGATAGACTATGAAGAGAGCTTCAACCCAGTTGCTCGTTACACCTCTATCAGATTTGTTATATACCTAGCAGCTCAAATGAGATGGGAGATTCACCAGATGGACGTCAAGATAGCATTCTTGAACGGGGTGATAGAAGAAGAGGTGTATATAGAACAGCTCGAAGGCTTCAAAACTCATGAGAAGAAGTCTCATGTTTGCAGGTCAAAGAAAGCCTTGTACGGGCTCAAGCAGGCACCTAGAGCATGGTATGGTCGAATTGATAGTTACTTGCAGCAGTTGGGATTTGTCAAGAGTCATGTTCATCCCAATCTCTACTATTTACTGGTAGAGAATGAGCCACTTATTTTGGTAGTATAAGTAGATGACCTATTTCTAACTGGATCATCTAGGCTCATCTAGGACTGTAAGAAGAATCTTGAAGTCAAATTCGACATGAAGGACTTGGGATTGATGCATTATTTTCTAGGGTTGGAAGTTTGGCAGAAGAATGGGGAAATCTTCCTTGGTCAAGGAAGACATGCTACAGAGATTCTAAAGAGATTCAAAATGCAGGATTGTCGACCCATGGCTACTCCCATGATCATCAAATAGAAGAAAATAAATGCATCAAAGGATAGAGAAGTAGATCCCACCTTGTACAGACAGCTCATTGGGTCGCTCATGTATTTGGTCAACACTAGGCCAAACATTTGTTTTACGATTAACCCTCTTAGTCAGTGCATGGTGGAACCAAAAAGAGTGCATTGGGCAGCAGCTACACACATACTTAGGTATGTATGACGAACAGTCGAATATGGGTTGAAGTACTCAAGAGGAGAGGATGTCAGCTTAAATGGGTTCACTGATGCAAATTGGGCAGGTAATTCAGTAGATCGAAAAAGTACCTCTGGGTATTGCTTCAGTGTTGGATCGGGGATGATATCCTGATGCAGCAGGAAGTAGAAATCGGTAACACTTAGTTCAACAAGAGCAGAATATATGGCAGTGAGCACACCTATGTGCGAAGCCATATGGCTCTGAAAATTGCTTGTGAGGTTATTCATGAAAAGGATGGAGGCGACCAAGGTTTACTGTGATAATCAGAGTTGCATCAAGCTCTCTGAGAATCCAGTATTTCATGATTGGTCGAAACATATAGATGTTCGTTGTCACTTTATCAGAGACTGTGTTTAGCGTGGGGCAGTACAGCGATAGTATGTTCCCACAGGAGAGCAGGTAGCCAATATACTCACAAAGGCTCTCAGAAAAGCTAAGTTTACTCAATTCAGAGAGTAGTTGGGTATGACTAAAAATCCGTTTCAGTAGCAGAAGCAGGATGCAGTCCAGATGCAGTGTTGGGTGGTAGGACCAGCAGCAGCACGAATGCAGAGGGCGCTGCAATACAAATGTAGCATTGATAGTAGTAGTGTTAAAGGCAGCAGTACAGTAGCAACAACAACGCAATAGTTGATGGACAACATGTCAGGCATCAGCAACGCAAATACGATGCTTCAGAGTCAAAGCAGTATGCAGAGAGGCAATATATTGCTCGAGCACATTCGTCGCTTAGAGGGAGTATTGATTTGGGGTACCATCGGATGTGCTCTAAGCCTCAAATTTTGCAGGGAGTCTTGGGCACAGATATTCTAAGGAACCTAGAAAGCGTTTTGGAAAATTCCACCCAGAAGTGGTTTTATTAAAATAATTAATAATTTTAATGAGGTTCCCAAGTCTAAACTTCGGAAAATTAAAATATTAATGGGTATTAATCTAGTCAGGGGTGAAACTTCTAGAAAAAGCCATGGATCAAGTCAAAACGATCTGAGCCTTTGATTATGTTTTAATCTAGGCCATTGATTGCTCAACGGGAAGATACAAGAAGTGACTTGAGCGTCATTTGGAAAATACACCAGGCAAATACTTAGTTGCCCAAGAGAAATCGATTTTCTCACTGGTCGAAGTTCGGCAAGAGAAAATCGATTCAGAGGGAGAGTTGCAGGTAAAGGAGAGACAGAGAGGGTTAAGCATCAGTCAAGGAGACAGGGACGAAGACAAAGAGCAATAGAAGGAACAACATTGGGCAAATTGACTTTGGGAGAGGCAGCGCTAGCCTGAGTGACGCAGGCACTGCACAGGTCAGTCCATAGGCCAGAGAAATTGACGTTGGGCAAGCCAAAGAGACACAGAGGGTCAAGGAACCTCCCTCTCGAGTCAGAAACTTGTTCAAGAACGTCTGTAAATATTTTTTAGTTCTATACTACTGGGTGAAATTTTGTACATGCAGACTTTTGCTGAAGAATAATAAAACCCTCATTTGTCGCATTGGTTTTCCCACATTGGGAATTTCCGGGGACAATTGTCCAAAAATAACTATGTTATTGTGTTTGTATATGTGCTGGCATTTTGCTTACATTTAATTTCTGCAATGTGTTAATTCCAATGTTTTAAGATTTGGCCGGCTCGAAACCGATTCGGCCGAGTTGGTCCGAGTCAAGGCCTCACCGAGCCGAATCGGCCAGTGAACCGGTTCGGTCGGCTCGATAATAACCCGGTCGGCTCGGCCGAGTCCAAGCCTACTCGGCCAGGTTGGATGACAACGACCCATGAATTAAAAAACAATGATTTTTTTTTTTTTTTGCTATTGAGGGACTCCAAGGTTTTCACGGTGATACTTTAATAGTTTTTTGTCCCTAAATAAGTTTATCTCGCTTGATCCTGAGAGGTTTGTTTAGGTGGTATCACATATGTAGTAGATATTCCTTAAGGGATAGCTTCATTCTTCTTCAAAACCTTCCAATAAGTTCTTTGCCCCTTTCTTAAAGAAAACCTAACTTTGTGGCCCCAACCTTGGCCCTCCAAAGATGAGAATCGAGCCTTGAGTTGATTCCACATGATGCTACACTCCTTGATGAGCCTCCAAATGCTAAAACATTAAACTTAAAAGCTTGGACATTGGACTATTTGATGATATGCCCAAATGGACTGAAGATGCCCCCTCACTGGCCTTGACCCTATTTTGGTGGATGGTGCCTTCTTCCAAAGCACAGATGAGGATGGTTATCATTGAGATGACTTAGGAGGGCTAGCACATCCCTCTTTGATGCCAATGCTTACCGTTAGGGGTGCCATGTCACTCACATGCTTGAAAAGGGTGACATAGGGTCTCTCCTAGATGACATCATGGTCGAGGATGCACCTTTTGAAGATGTACACATGCACTTTGGGACTTTCTTGGAGTGAGGAACACTCTTTGACCCTTATATTAGTTCCTTGATGACTTACAATCTATTTTGGAGGATAACGCCATTTCTAGCCTCCTTGGTTATGTGTTTTTGTTTTGATCTCTATATCATCATCATGTATGTATTGGACAGTGCACTGGGTGCCATTTTGATATAATGGATATATTCATGAGCCTACTTTGATCATATGTTGTCTTCTATCTATATTATGATGCTGTGTGTTTGGAAACATGAATGAAAATCTTTAAAATTATGTTTTTTTATAAAAAAATAAATATTTAATGTATTTTTTACAACGACCGAGTCATTGAAATCGAGCCGACCGAGTCGATACCGAGTCGGAGTCGCAGTTGAAGTCGACCCTCCGCCGAGTCAGAGTCGGAGTCAGAGTTTTAAAACATTGGTTAATTCTGAAGGATGCAGTAGAATATGTGTTGTAAGAATACAGTGGATAAATTATCTATGAAGTAATAAGTAGAAGAAGTCATATTAAACACTGCAGTATGATTTCCATTTTTGAAATTTTCACACACAGGTCTGTACTAGCCTAGATAAGGGGGCCAAAATGCCTAATCTAGGTACAGACCAGCCCTAAGGGCCAGCGAAGGGCAGCACCTTGCATGTCAAGAAAAGCCACAGTTAAGAGGAGTTTTGGTGCAGTTAGAAGGAAGAACAGTGATCCATAAGTAGCCCTAACCAAACCAACCCTCTTCAGTAGTATGTCACCAGCTCATGTCAAGATTGCAGTTTTAAGTGGGCCATCTATTTGTCTAAGAGTTGTGATGTTAGATCTTCAAATTGGAAAGTCAGTTTTGACTTTGAATTATTGTACTCTATCTCTCTCTCTCTGCTGAACATTTAATAATTGATAATAAGATTTGATCAAGGGTCTTCCCCATCTTGGGGTTTTTCCCCGGCTTGAGCCAATTTCATGTGTTCTCTTGTCTTGACTTGTCTCCTGCATTTATAATCTATGTTCTCTCTTCAGTTACTGTCAATGTGATAATGTTTTATGTGATTGCTAAGGGAAATGAATTGAATTGAAATCGGGCTAATATGGATCATTGAAGTAGCTGTCCTAAGCAAAGAACATGTTAACCTAAAATTAACATTGTATCAGAGCTCAGGTGAGGACAAGCCCAAGCAAGAGTTAACGCAATCACTAGAAGGTTTGTTGACAATTCTCTGTGTCCTCCTTCCTCTTCAAAGATCAGACAGAGACATCTTGAAATATTGACCTATGTTGTTGGTCCTAGTAAGGAAAGAATATCACCACAGTTAAAGGCTTCATAGACCAAGCTCCTTGTCAAATTCTGGGCAGAATCACTGTGTCTAGGCCAAAATCTTAACAAAGGAGAGCTGGTGGATGTGCAAAATTTTCTTTTTGCGACCTAGACAGGTTGAGCAACATCGAAGGGTTCTTTCTGGGGTCTCATTTGGGTTCATATTTTTTTTTGGAAAGTCATTTGGTCTCTTTGCAGCTATCGCACGAAGACTCTGAAATTATTTGCATGAATTAACTTAGAAGCAGTATCTGGCCTTATGGAGCAACAGATTGAGGATTTCTGTTAGGGTTTTGATATTGGCTTGGCATTCGTTGTTTCATCCTACAGGAATAAGATTGTTTCTGAACGCTCCATTTGTATCAAAATACATCCAATCTCTCTGAGATAAATCTCGGATCTGTGGGCATGCACAAATCAGATGTGGTGGCAAGGTTCTGAATTATTGGTTAAAGATTCACTTGTGTTGATTTATCGTTGCAGATATCTTTCATCAGTACATAAATCCTTTCATATGCTATGCGATAAGATATAACTCAAGTGATTCATCCATCTGCTGTGATCCAAGCGAAGTTGTGCATGAAAGGTGAATTTGCATTCAAGGAAGAACATCGTTGGACAGTGCCACATCCAGATTTTATCTGCAAAGCATTCTCTGCAGTCTTTGTTCTCTGGAAGCTTGGTCACATTTATGGAATCCATTGGAATTTGATGGCTACTGAAACATTGATTGGCTCATTATACTCGCGGCCTTAATGACTAATGCTTGAAGGCAGTTTGAAGTTGGTTTCAAAGATGGATAATTGGTGTGGCCCTATTACAAGTAGAACTCTTGTGTAGAAGGGTTTGGGACAAATCTGGTGATGATCTGCTTCCATATTATGGTCTGCATGAAAGTATAATCTATAAACAAGTGGATTGTCACAGTGAAAGGAGGATCATCGTGTACCTGTGCATGAATTTGCAACAAAATCTATATTCTAAACAAAGCCCTCAGCCTGGAGGTGGTTTAAGTCCAACATGAATGGACTTGCCCAATTTGAGGTCAATAAGCAAGGCACTTCTGGGCATTTTATTTAAATTCTGTTACAGGGCATCATGGTTGTGAATACATTGTTTTGATCATACTCAAGACAGATCTAAGTCTGGTGTGACCTCTTCTTGTCAATACAGAATGCTATTCTTCAACACCTAAAGTCATAAGTTCTTACAGATCGTTGGTGCTGTGTGAAGAGGTCTGTTGCAGGCACATAGGCTACCAAAATACTGCCTTAATGAGTTAAAGAACACAATGATCCTTGTAGCCATACTCCTCACTGGCACTAGCCAGTACTGGAAAGGTCAGATGCATACCCATAACATGTCTGTCAACCAATGAAGAGATGTAAATCTTCTGGAGTAAAGGAACAGACCTGAGGGTGCTCTATGATGGTCCTGAAGTCTTGAATGCCAAAGATCCTCTAACTACAGTGTTGAGAAATGTCATTGACTTTTGCAGTGCCTTAGATCTCAA
Organism: Pinus taeda; assembly: GCA_000404065.3. Classification (NCBI taxonomy): domain Eukaryota; kingdom Viridiplantae; phylum Streptophyta; class Pinopsida; order Pinales; family Pinaceae; genus Pinus; species Pinus taeda. The sequence continues at coordinate 168,885 of APFE031539988.1, forward strand.
TGGCACAATGATAATCCTAGTAGCAACCACCGATCCTAAAGTAGTAATTGTTCTGAACCTTGTCTCATCTTCAGCAATTTTGTTTCCAATAAGACTGGATCTCTTGAAGTGTTGTAACTGAGATAGAAGTGATAACATTGAATGTAGATGATATTTGTTGGTGTTTCCTTTGGGAAGGATAATGCAATAAGTACCTCTGGAAAGGATTTGTGTTTTCCTAGTGAAGTTTACAGCTCTACTCTGAGCTTTCTATAGATTAAAGTCTTAGGCCCTAATCAAAGGTCAAAGACTGTTAAAAGAGTTCTCTTGAAAGAGGACAGTGCGAAGATGACTAACAGCTGATGAAACCTTGTTGAAAAGATTAGTATCAGTCATTTATATCCTCATCTAGCAGCTGAAGCAATGGAAGCTCATGTTGGCACCTTTGGCTACCCTTGGAAATCTGGCAGTTGGGAGAAGAAGTTCACGGCACCTTGTAGCAGTTCCTTGTAACAATCCTTATGAACAAGAAAACAGAGGTGCCTTGAAGAAAGTGCATGTCTAAACAAGCATGATTAGCAGAAAAAACTGTTTTTCGCATCTTGGAAAAATGATCTTATAGATATGGATGCCTGAAAGTGAAATCATGGATTGGATAATTTGATGTGTTGATAGCAGTCATCTAGAGAGGAAGGATAATGCAGTTGTTTTGCGATAACCTCATGAGAAAATTTCTCCTCCCTGAAGAAGGACCATGATAATTCTTTTCTCTCTAGCCTAAAGCTTATGATTAAAGGCTAGATGATCACCTGAAGCAAGGCTTCAGAGGAAGCTATAAAATCCCTGATGACTTTTCTTGCCCAATAATTTTTATAAAGGCATGTTATGACAGTTGGGCATGATGACTCCAATGATGGCTTATATCTGTCACCTTAGAGGCTGGATGTAAGCTGCATGATTATGATTGATGACTTTGGCACATGGACCTAAGGATCAATAATAGTAAACGGACAAGTTGCAGATATCTCAATGATTATGTGTTGGCAAGTGAACGAGAAATGTCAATTGGAGTGTAAATATACAGCTATTGATGATGTCTACGTAACAGATGATGACCCTCCTGTTTATCAATGTAAGAGGAAGTTAACTCTTAAAGTCAAGATGGAAGACCTAGCCATGTTGCACTATTTCCTACACTTAAAGGTCTAATGAGATGAAGAAGTTGTTGGTCTGCATACATATATCTTGTGAGATCCTTGGTGCTCTTAATAAACACCTAGCATATGTCTAAAGACTCTGAGTATGGATGAGCCTCATATATTGGATAGTTGCTTGTTGAGATATCTCTGTGACTCTATTATCTATGGTCTGATATACACTGCCGAAAATTGCTGGTTTGACAGTATGGTGAATGGAAAAAGCACATCTAAGTGTTGTATCTCCTGAGATCCACCTTTATTTCATGGATGAATCAAAGACTGAAGTTTGTTGCTCTAGGAGCTCCACTGAGGCTGGTTGTATAAAGCAACAAGCATGGCTTATTATGAAGCCATTTCGGTTGAAGCTCTTCAGTGAGCCATTTGAGAATGTGCTGGTAATCACCGTTGTTTATTGTGATATTCTTCAGACAATTCATGTTCCACAATCACTCCATGTATTAGGTACCACTTTTATTTTAATATGGTACATTGCAGAGCTGCCAAGCTCCATCATTGTTGGTTGGACAGATTACTGTTATCCTTACATAGCCTCTTGGTAAGGTCAACATTATCTTTCTTCAGAGAAAGGTTGGGAGTCGTGGAGAAATCCTACCAGGAGGATCTCGGTTGAACATTGAGCTTTGGGAGCTCCTAGGGGCCTGGGGTACTTCTTAAGCTATGTGCGACCATAGGGTGAGTGGTTCACCTTCCCCTGTGATACCCCATGATGTCACATAGGGTGAGTGGTTCACCTTCCCCTATGATAGTTGACATGTATAGGGTGAGTGATTCACCTTCCCCTGCGGTTGATGAGAAATGCACAGGATGAGTGGTTCACTTTTTCCTATGGCATATGGGCAATATGACTAGTTCACCTTCTCCTACAGACACCCCAGTGAGAGATGCATATAGGCATCTATCGATTGTCACAAGTGGACATGTCGATGGGGCGTGGTTCATCCTTTCCCCACATGTAGGATGATCATTCCCTGCAATCGATGGATGACATGTCGGTGGGACGTGGTTCTTCCTTTCCCCACGTGTAGGACCCTTCCTACGATTATTGGTTGGCATGCATGTAGGACGTGGTTCATCCTTTCCCTACTCTTGGTCGTTTGCATGCGCATAGGATGTGGTTTATCCTTTCCCTATGATGGTTGTGACATGTGACATCCTTTCCCTATGTGTGTTTGTGACCAGGATGTTATTTATTCTTTCCCTATTGTTGCCCCAGCATCATCCTACCCATATAATCCGAGACACATGGGAAGTACCTCTCATCTGGCCAATGAGTTAGGAAAAGTGAATAGGGACCATTTCACTACAGATGGATGCATCATGTATTGCCATACTCCCTATGTCTAGGATGCATGGTGTTCAACAACTTGATCTGGGATCAAGTATGATTGGGGTTCTACCCCTGGACTGACTTTTGTCAGTAGAGAGTGGTAAGGTCTTGTGACTACCTCTCGATTGATTCTTCTTCATTATCTATATCAGTTTTCAGCAGAGACAAGATGTAAAGATGGTACATGATGACAGGATGGCATGGTTATGGATCGATTGACAGGTAGAATTCTCGCTAGTTGAGAGGGAGTGTTAATTTTGGCAACTAAGGCCAAATTCCACTTTGGACAGCTCATTTGATGGAGATGATTATTGCATTAAATTCCTCTTTTCGAGAGGACCAAAAGATCATTAAATTTGGATAAGCAAAAATGCGTTTTTGAATTTATCTCCTCTCATGTGCAAATCATCATGGTCGGCATGGGGTTATTTAGACATATGACACCCCTCTCCAACTTATGTAAATAGAGGTGTCCTCCTACCTCATTTGACACATCAAAAATGGTTCAATATATATCTGAGGCAACTTAGTTCTTGGAGGAGGATGAAGGCTTGTTTGTTTTTGGGTTTTTTTCTTTTGCATTAAGGTCGAGATGCTTCAAATGGACAGCCGCAGGTCTTAAGGAAAATTTTGGACAGTTTTGAATAGGTAAATTTGTCCTCGCTAATCTGAGTTCAGGAGCAGAGTCGCAAGTTGAATTTGTGCAATTGTTTCTAAGCTAGTCTGTGGTCAACTTAAGGTGGAAAATCTCTCTTTGTGAGGCCACACTTCTGATCTATTGCCTCAGGTAGAGCCGTAGATCTGTACTAGCCTAGATAAAGGGGTCGAGATGCCTAATCTAGGTATAGACCAACCCTAAGGGCCAGAGAAGGGCCGCAACTTACATGTCAAGCAAAGTCGCAGTTAAGAGGAGGAGTTTTGGTGCAATTAGAAGAGACAACAGTGATCTATAAGCAGCCCAACCAGACCAACCCGCTTCAATAGTATGTTATGAGCTCATGCTAGGATTGCAATTTTAAGTGAGCCATCTATTTGTCTAAGGATTGATATGCTAGATATTCAATTTGGCAAGTCAGTTTTGACTTTGAATTATTGTACTATATCTCTCTCTGTGCTGAACATTTGACAATTGATAATAAGAATATTTGATCAATGGTTTTCCCCATCTTGGGGTTTTTAAGTTTTCCCTTGGCTTGAGCCAATTTCATGTGTTCTCTTGTCTTGACTTGTCTCCTGCGTTTATCATCTATGTTCTTTCTTAAGTTACTGTCAATGTGATAATGTTTTATGTGATTGCTAATGGAAATGAATTGAATTGAAATTGGGCTAATATGGATCATTGAAGTGAATGTCCTAGGCAAAGAACACGTTAAACTAAAATTAACATTCAAAGTTGGGTACATCATCGGAAAAAAGCCAAGATTAGAGAAATTATTCAAATAGACGCCCAAATCAAATCTCTAGAAGATCCATTTTCCGATGACTACTACTCTAAGGCTTCCAAACAGAAACTAGCTGAATTGGAGAGGAAAAAAAACCAATACTATTGCGTCAAATAGAGGAATGGCAACATAAGAGTTGCCAGATGTGGATCGACGAAGGGGATAAAAATATCAGATATTTTCATAGGAAGACTTCCAAGAATCATCAAAAAAATTCTATCTGGAAAATCAAGAATGACGTTGGGGAAATTCTCTATGGACAAAATGAGATTCAGAAAGAAGCATTGAGATACTTTCAATCTTCCCTAAGAATAAGAGATACTCATTCCTCTCATAAATATATGGACTTTGTTTCCCTATACCCTCAAATGGTTGACTCAGAGATAAGTTCCTTGTTGGAACGTTCGGTTGACAAAGACGAAATTCTATTGACTCTTACAGAGTTGGCCAGGGGTAAGAGTCCTGGTCTAGACGGTCGGACCATAGAACTATTTCTCCATTTTCAGGAAATGATGATTGATGAAATCACAGGTTTAGTGGAGGAGTCTAGGAGAATTAGCAAGGTCTCTGGGGTAGTGAATGCAACCTTTATAGCCCTAATCCCAAAGCCCATGAATCCGGCAGCCTTCTAGGACTTTGTAACACAATATATAAACTCATTTCCAAAACAATTTCCATCTGGATTAAACCAATTCTTTCCAAATTCATCTCTACGGAACAGTTTGGCTTCCCTGAGAAGCGCCAGATTCATGATGGCATCGCACAAGAGTGCATTCATTCCATTAAAACTCGAGATATTGATGTTTGCTTAATGAAGATTGACCTCTCTAAAGCCTTTGACTGTGTCGATTGGGAATTTTTATGGATGATCTTGTCAAAGATTGACATTGGCCCGATCAGGTTAGATTCGATAAAGGCCTATATCTCTTTGGCCAATGTTGCCATCCTGATCAATGTAAGTCCCACATACTTCATTTCTACTTCGAGAGGCCTTCGACAAGGCCGCGCTTTCTCTCCCCTCCTATTCCTATTGGTTATCAATGGCCTGAGGAGAAGCATTCTTGCAACGAGGGTGCAAGGCAGATTCTCTGGCTACAATATAGCAACAAACGTCGCTCTTTTTCACCTAATGTTCGCTGATGATTTCCTAGCCATCAGGAAATTAGACATTAGCGAGTGGATGGTGTTACATGACAGTCTCCTCAATTTTGGACACGTAAATGGGTTGCTCATGAATAAATATAAATTTGTTTTGATATCTTTGGATCACGAGGGGGAAAGAATGCAAGAAATTGCTACTATGTTTGGAATGTTAATTTCTCGTAGCATCGGATGTGCTCTAAGCCTCAAAATTTGCAAGGAGGCTAGGACACATGTATTCCAGAATACCTAGAAATCGTTTTGGGAAACTCCACCCGGAGACGGTTTTATTAAAATAATTGGTTATTTTTAATGGATGCCTAAGTCTAAACTTAGGAAATTAAAATAATTAAAGGGTATTAATTAAACTGGGGGTGAAACTTCTAGAAGAAGATGGAGATCAAGCCAAAATGGTATAAACCATTTATTAGAATCTAATTTGGGTCATTGATTACTAAACTGGAAGATTATAAGAAGGACTTCGATGGGCATTTGGAAAATACATCAAGTGAGAGATCAAGAGATCAATTTCTAAAGAGAGCAGCGCAGTAGTTGCCGAAGAAGTGATCGACATGATATCTTGCAGTAAGGGGCAGAGATAGTTTTCTAGTTCGAAAGTTTTCTTGATCGGGAATACATTGCAGAGGAGGCAAAGAGAGATCTAGAAGAGGCAGCGCAAAGCCACACTAGGCAGTGTAGAGCCACGTTGAGGCAGCGTAGAGCCTGAGAGGAGATTCGAAATTTGTTGGAGAGTCGATTTCTAGAGCCAGAAGTCGAGGTGTGAGACCGAAAGGGCAGAAAGTCGAAGTTCCAGAGGCAAATCGATCAGCCAAAGGAGTGACACAGTCTGCAGAAGCTGTGACGTAGAGCAGCACAGTGATTGCGCAGAGGCAACTAGGGGCTAGCCATTCAATGACTGGATCAGTATTGGATCACCAATGATATTGTGAGGTATATCTCACTCATCTCTCTATCAATCAGATTCTCTGTATTGGATAGCCAGTAAGGCATCCAAAGATTGTATTCAGAAACTACTACATAATAATACAAACCCTCAACTGCTGCACCGGTTTTCCCACATTGGGTTTTTCCGAGGACATTGGTCCAAAAACAATAGTGTCACTTGTGTGTGTTATTTCTTTCTTGCTCAGATTCTTGTCTCCACATATTATTTAAAGTTGTGAAGGCTACAATTGTATTTACTTCGATATTTACAGTAGAACATAGTAAATAACCTGAAGGATTAACAAGCAGGAGAAGTAATATTAGTTTGTTGCAGTTGTGATTCGGGAATTCTCGAAGTTTTCACATGGAATTCAATCCATCCCTTTGGAAGGGGGTTTCATTTATTTGGGATTTACCCTAAAAACGTTGGGATATGGGAACGATTATTGTTCTTGGATGATTGACAAACTAGAGAAGCGACTCTCCTCATGTTCCCATAAATGGCTTTCCTTAGGTGGAAGGCTCATCCTTATTAAATCGGTTTTGCAGAGCACATCAATCTATTGTATGCATATCTATAAAATCCCCAATGGCGCCATCCACAAGATTAATAGCATTTTTTCTCGTTCCCTTTGTGCTAGATCTCGCAGAGATAATAAGAAAATCCATCTTGTTAAGTTGGACATACTGTCTTGGCCTGTTGTTGTCGGTGGTTGGGGTCTCAAAACATGAAAATTCTCAACTTGGCACTTCTTCTAAAGAATCTATGCAGGGTTGTTAATGGTGAAGGACTTTGGGGAAAGATCACTAGAGCAAAATATCTCAAAAACAAGAACCTTGAGGGGTGGATCCGAGATGGTGATCTAGTGCCAGCAACGATTTCCCAATCCTAGAAAAGGCTGCTTCTAACCAAACATTGGTTCCTAGCCAATTTGTCTTGGAATATTGGCAATGGATCATCTGCGACAATTGGTGTTGACATCTTTTCAGGTATGGAAGGTCCTCACTCCCTTTCTTTTCCTCTGATTACTTTTCTCCATGGTGTGAACATTCGGGTGCTCAAGGATATAGCAGCCTTTCCTAAAGCAAGTGTCGCTACAACGCATTGACTGTATGCCCAAATGTTGAACATACCAATACATCTTTCTCTTGAATGGTCAGAGTATATTCATAATCTGTAACTATCTGGGATCTCTCTAGAACAAATTAAATTGGAAGGGAAGCTTTCACAAAGGTCAAATCATTGTTAAAGAATCATATAATATCATTGATCAGCCATTGGAGTTGGCCCTATCCTTTTCATGGTTGCCCAGGTCATGGCACTGGCAGTTGCCCCTGAAGCTCAAATGCTTCCTATGGTTGGTGGCACATAATCAAATTTTGACCTGGGATAATCTTTCTAAGCGGGGTTTCTTGGGTCCGGGACATTGTTGCCTTAGCAGGAAACATGGTGAGGAGATCTCACATCTGTTCCTTCTTTGCCTGTTTTCCAAATTGGTTTGGCTTGAAGTGCTTAGACTTCTTGATTCCATCGCTATCCCGGTTTGGTTTCACATCTCTGATTGCCTCCACCACTGGTTTGTTGTTCATAATAACCTCAGGCCAACTCCTTAAAGGTCAATAGATTTATTCATAGTGGTTTCTTTCAAAATTTCAATGCAATGTGCTATTTATAAAATAGCGTATTATATATACCCTGTTTCCAAAGTTTTGGGGGGTCACATTTCCCTTTCAGAAACATATACCTGTTTCGTTGTAACATGCAACTTAGCTTTATTTAATAATAGCTAGTCTATTAGAAGTTGTGCATGGTGTGGAAGCTCACTTAGCCATGCAAATCTGTACATGCATATCTTCGTCCAATTGCAAAAAGTCGAACTGTATGTGGCCACCTGAGTCTACTTTTGGATTTTTGAGGAGGCAGCCTCTGTACTATGAACATGTAACCTCTAGGTGCCTCTCCTACACATTCAGTTCACTTCAGACAATCTCAACAACAAGCACAGGTCATGGTCAGTCTGACTTCAAAAGAGGAGTGTTAAATAGTCTATATAGTTGGCCATCCCCACAGGCACAACAAAATGACAGGTTTCCTACATGGGCTCTGACCATCTCAAAGGCAATCGGTGAGAAACAATATTTACTTATCTTCAACCTGCTATAGATGATTAGGGAGTAGGGACCGACCCACCAGGACCACAAAGTGAGCTTATCTTGACAGTTGTTTAATCATGTCTGAGTCCATATGTTATTGATGGGCCTTGGGCCAATGGACTATTGAAACATTTCGAAGTTTCCAAAATGAGTACATTTAGAAACATCACCTCCCAAAAATGGAAACGTCAGCCAAAACGTCATATATGTTTATATATATAAAACGAAATTTATAAATAAGTGAATAACACATTATCTTGCGAGAAAAAATAGAATAATACCCATAGATGACAATTTAGAAGGAAAACTAAGTCTATATTATCTCTCATTGATGATTACATGATGGTCGAGTTTCAGTCAAGTTTTGATTGAGTTTCGAAGTTTCGGGTACAGATACGTCCCGAATTGCTGAGTTCCTAGAAGTTTTGTGCAATATATATATATATATTTGTTAGCTAGACCGATGGGGTTTTGGACTAGTGACCTTCACATATGGAATTTCTTAACAGTACACTCTATCATTGACTGTTCTATGCCCCATGGGCACCAATGGACCATGTATTGTTTTATGTTTTGAACCTTATTTCTTTTTACTTTTCACCCAGAAAATTTTGGCTAGGTGAATGGCTTGGTTTGGTTTATAAACTCACCCAAGCTTCATTTTTGTTGGTGTTAATGTTGGCTACATTTGTAGCCTCTTTTTGTATAGAATGCCAACATACGCTTGTCATTACTGTTTATATTAAAGTTAAAGCAAGCATGTTTTTTACAAACAAAAAAAATGTAGAATAATTCTTTTGAAGGTGTTGACCACTCCATGTCAACTACCCCATAGTTGTACATCTTTTCGCGCATGGATTTCCATCATGTCCGAGCACTCTGATGATCCACAGATTCATCATTATCAGCGATATGTACACTGGAGTTTTGTAAACTCATTCTGCATTTTGTAATGTAAAAGATTCTACTAAGACAAATGTTTGTAACAACCTAGGTAAATTTACTTTTTTGATGATGATTTTTATCCTAAGCGGTTTTTAGTCTCACTGATTCATGTGTGTTTCTAAACACGAATGATCAGCAGAGTTTTTCCCTCCAACCTCATCCCAAAGCTAAGGTGAATTTTGTCGTCAGGATTTTAAATGAGTCCTAGTGTTATTTATCAAGTCCCTGTAAAAGTGATTTGGGAATAATTCTAACTATTTGATTAGATTATTTTATTACAAGTCACTTAGTCTACTAGATCATATTTTGTGTCGCAAAAATGGGTAATTATTGAGGGTCTTTAACGAACGGGTGTTCCCCCTTCATGGGTTAGAAATGTAATATTTCATGTAAAAAAATATTCAATGCATGGTTCTTCATAGTTAGACACCATGACTAAATATTAGAGGGTTGAAAAAATTAATAATGCCCTCATGAGTCAATTAATTAAAAAATTTGGCTAAAATAAATTAAAATGCTATAGCCAGAAATTTAATTTATTTAGGTCCTAGGAAAAATTAAATTCTCCAACATTTAAAATTCGTGGGTTTTAAAATTTTTTATTTTTTGAGGTCCCTGACCAAGGGAATATTGAAAATTTCAAGATATTTTGAACCCTTGGGCCATAGTAGTTAAGTCAAAGTCAACATTTTGTGGCAATTAACTCAAAATAATCATTTTTGAGTTAATTAAAAGGAAATTAAAAGTGAAATTCGAATTTCCTCAAAAAGTAACTTTATTTCAACAGTGATGATTAAAAGATCATTTGATCTTCATCAACGGTTGAAATTGCTTTGACAGGGATCAAGCCAACTAGCCGTTGAAAAAATTTTCTATAAATTAGAGGCCTCTCTCCATTATTTGGATCCAATTTTTGAATCGTGTACTTGCTCTCATAAAGTTCTTGTAACTTTTTTCTGATTAATAAAACGCAAAAACTTTGGGGTTTTAGATCGTTGTTCCTCTTTCAAATTTACGTGGTAATATTGTTCTTAGTACTTTGTCGCTTTTATTTGCATTTCTTGGTTAATAGCCTTTGAGGATTGATCTGTGTACAGATATCTTGCACAGATTTCTGGGTTTTTTAGAATATCATTTTAATTTGATAGAAGTAGCAGATATTTCTATTTCTTGATAATTTTATGATCATTTTTTAAATATCTATTAATCCAACAAGCAGATTTAAGTGTGCAAAAGTTATCATTTAGAATTTAGGCGTTTGAAGAAGTCCTCAGCTAGACCAACTGACTCTCAGTTTACAGAATCTAAAAGAGCCCCCTATCTTTCTAATTTATGAAGTCATTTTATTGAATATTTTACTTGCAAGGTTTTTCTTGGGCTTGTGCCTCTTTAACATTTCAAATTTATTCTAAATATTGTGCAAAAATTTGTTTAAATTTGGCTAATAGAGGGCTTTCATCTGTAGATCTATTAGATCTGTAGAACATTATTGTAAATTTGTAAATAGAAAATTTTTAATTCATTGGGGTTTTGGGTATTTCATATTTTTGCATATACATGCTTTGGGGTTTTCTATCATTTATTTGTGCAGGAAAAAATCTAAAAATTGCAGGTGATTTTTGTGGATTCCGGAGAGAGATCTAAGAACCAAAAGGCATCTCTATTTTGTTTGTAAATTGAAGAAAAATTGCAAGAAGATCGTGGGCAAATTTTTTAGGGCTTTGAGGCCCTGCACTGACCATTTCCCATCTCCTTTTAGCCTCCCTTTCTTCACCCTCCATCACTAAATTTTCTCCATAAATTTCCCTAAAATATTTAACAAATTTTAACAAAAAAAATTGAGTTTGGCATTCGCATTGGAGAACTTTCAGTGACTTGGGCAAACCATCTTCAAGTGTCTTCAAGCCCTTAGGGGCTCATTGGTGCACATCCTTTAAACTCTTACCTCTTTCGTTGATCTAATTGAAAGCAAAATTAATACTGGCATAAAATTTTAGTTATCTGAAATTTAGCAGCAAATTAATTTGCATTTTTCACTACATTACATTTCAGAAATATAATTACTTTCAGAAACTTTTGCATGTTATTTTCTGAATATTATTTCACTGTTTTTTTTTTATTAATTTTCCGAGTTTTTAGATCAACTACATCAATAGATCATAAAGAAATAAACTCAGAAATTTTTTGAATTTAGCAGCAGATTTAATTTATATTTTTACTGTGGTTTAATTGCAGAAATAAAAGTTAGTTTCAGTAACATTTGCAAACAAATTTCTGAAAATTGTTTTACCGTTGTTCAGTAGTTTACTTCTAAGTTTTTTAGATCAAATACATCAATAGATCAGAAAGAATTAAACTCAGAAATTTTCTGAATGAATTGTAGTTATGAGTTTGTCATTTAAAATTTTCTGCTTTTATACATAGAAATTTATGAATATTGCATGGTTATGAGACTGTTGTTTTAGAATATATTGTTGGTTTTAACATTTGATATAAGAGCAGATTACTAAACTGATATTTTATTAATGTGATCTGAGTTTAAAACATTTAGTTTAATTTTTTAAGTTCATTTGTTTTTTATATGCTTATGCAAGTAGGACTAGTGTAATTTTACTTACGCATCTAATGATCTTGATTGAGTATTTCATACAAATGAATTTTTGAATTTAAAAGGTGTTTTACTCCAGCATTTTACATTTCAGTCCATTGTGCATTTCAGTGATTATTTGTGCAGATTTTACATTTTGTAGCGTTGGTATAAGTCCCTGCTTTCACATTTAAATTACCACCTTTCTGAGCCTTAAGTTAAGTAACATTTAAGACATATTTCAGAACTAATTTTAGGCCCTCAATTAACTAAAATTAACCAAGTCCCTGCATTTCATATAGTTTTAAATTTTGCATTTGCACATATAAAACAGTGGAGTCTTTTCAGCAACAGTGTCTCATCCTTTATTTGAAACTTATTTTCTTCACAAAATAGTTGACTCCACAAGGCACTGGTATCACTTTCTTCAAATCATTTTGAATCCTTAAAATCTTGGGCAATCTAAAACAATTATTGGTTGGTTATCTATGTCTCTCTGGTTGGTTGGTTCCCAACTAATCTTTCATTTTTCTATTTCCATAGGATCTACCCGCCTTAGTCTGCTATTAGGAGACAACTCAAACAGAGTGATTGGAGATCAGTGTGACAGCCCCCTATCTGAGCCATTGTCGCGGTGCCTAGACATTCTGTGCGACAACAAAAGGAACTATGAGAATCATTCAATCCTTGTTTGACAACCATAGATTGTTTGCAAGGTTGAAAAATTGTTGATGAATTTTGTTCATGTTTCCCACAAAGAATTGATGCAATGTTTGGTTTTTATATGCTTGTCAATCAATTCAAAGACTTTTAGGATTTTTTCTTTGTTCCGTCATCTTGCCTCCAAAGATGGCCATCAAGTTAACAGAATTTAAAGATATGAACATCAGATGTTCTAGTGGATCCTCATGCATCTGTCCTGCGCAGACTGAAGAATGAATAGTCTCAACAACTGCTTTTCATGGCTAGTTTTTATTGGAAAAGATTATGTTTAGCGTGTTTTGCTAATGAACCATATTTTTTCAGTATTTTATCTTCAGAACGTAAATAAATTTATTTTATCATTGTTATAATGGTGTTATACCTTTTTCACAATTGTGATTTATTAGAAAGCAAAATTCAATACACAAGAAGACAGTTCCAGAGCAGGGTGCCCCCAACGCATCCAGTTACCTCCTGGTACCATAGGAGTGGCTAGCTATCTATTCAAAGTTTCTTTCCTTCAATCCCGGATGCTAGGAGTATTCCTCACTTCTACATCCCTCCCAGGACAAATGGCCGGACCCATCATTGTTCCAGGGGACTTCAACAGTGATCCAGTGCCCAGTTCGCTTCTCTCACCATTGATCATCAGATTCATGATCCCTTGACATCTTTAGCTCCATCACCTGATCTTCCTATCTTCCTATCTCACTCATTCTTTTTTTTTTGACTGGTTACTGATTCTTTTGGATAGTGACACAGTCTCTATATGTGTGTCGCGACAGAACTACCGCTTGTTTCTTTTTTTCTTTTTGTTATTTTCAGCATTTTCTAGGAGTTGTGCTTGCACTCCCACGTTGTATTCATACTGATTGTACTCTTGTTCAGTCTCATTGACCTACTTTTGTGGTCATTTGTTGGACATTAACAAAATCATCTTATCTTATGCAGAGATTTTATACATTCTGCAGTGATTATCTGCATGTTACTCCTAAGGCTAACTCTACCATGCCATTTATTGTGCAGAGAAACCTGAGATAAAAGAGATAGATGGACACACATAAACAGAAACTGTTGTGCATGGATAAACAGTGTCCAAAAGGAATGTGAATATCTAAATTTCTGATATAAAAACTTGCATCACACTATGTCAAGAATTTCCTAATTGAACTGATGGATGAAGACTGCTATTCTTTTTAGATTAACCAAGAAGTACCTGTGCCATTGCTGAAGTTATGACTTCTGGAATAGGTTCAGTTGTATCTCCAATTCCAAGACTTATGACTTTTGCATCTGGGTATTTTTGCATATGTGCTAAACGTCTTCTTCCAATCTGATTTGGAAATTGAAATGTTAATCAGAGGTGTGATATACAATCCGAGTTCAAAAATATATTACACAAAGGAACATAGTGAAAGATCCCCTCGAGTCGGTACCCTGACAATTAACTATCCATACAGCTTAAATCTTGTCTAAGATAGTTAGAGAAGTTCTGCAAGATACACGTAAATTAAGAAAGATAGCATTCCTTTAGTATTGATAATGCAAAGACAAAATGACCAATAACAGAAAACCCTATTTTCCTATGGACGGCTATGATAAACAAACAGATTGGAGATGTATATGCATGATCGTACACAATATAGAACTTCTAAATTCTTCTCAAAATACCTAGCTGAATTAAGATTTTAAAGAAAAGAAAAGAAAAAAACTTTAATGTTCTACAATATGCATTATTATCAACAATTTTAAGTAATATTTATTATTAACAAACAATCAATTCATAATACTTCAACTCTTTATGCACTCTATCATATAGCTTATAACAATAAAACCTGAGAATAGTGAGAAAACTGACCTCTGGAAAGAGATAACCTGCTTGTAATTTGGCAATATTGCCATTACGCGGTACCTTCGTGGTGTAAACTGCAACCAGTTGACATCATCAATCAAATATGTAAAGATTTTGTTACATTAGACATCAATTTGTATCATTCTTGAAGAATTTTGGATTCATATAAAAGCAAAAAAATACTTGATAAGAACCCTACTTATTAAAACGTGAAATCAAAGGCACCCCTACTAGAACAAAAAGATAAATAGATCTTAGTAAGCTATGTTACTTTGATTATTGAAATCACAGTTCCCATGTTAAAAATCAGATGTTCTATTCTGTTACAATCACTTAAATCCAGAGCTTCTTTATGCTGCAATATAAGTTAAGTAATTGTAGATAGAACATAAACCATATGCACAATAGAAGACAGCCAAGAATTCAATGAGACACAGAGAAGTTAGGTCAATGACCAAGGTAAAACCCACAAGGGGAAAACCCAACCAAATTCTTCTTCTATTAGAAATCGATTGTTCGGTAGAGATACCAAGTGCAATGAGAGAATGAAGAAATTCACCCAAATCTGAAGAAGATCTCTGATAGCAATAGCTGATGCAAACACTGAATCACTTTGGCTCTCCAATATCTGCTCTCTCTCTCTCTCTCTCTCTGAAGTTCGAATTCTCCTTTCACAAGCACAAGTTTATCAAGTGAGGATGAGAGGCACAAATATATAGAACGAGCAAGGAGGTCGAATTCATGAGGGAGTGTTAAAATATACAACTAAGGCCAAATTCCACTTTGGGCAACTCATTAGCCTAAGATGATTATTGGACAAAATTCCTCTTTCTGAGAGGACCAAAATTGACCCTAAAAGCACTGAATTTTGGACAAGGATAAATATGTTGTTGATGTCAAGCCCGCAAGAGCACATTTGGTCAAGGTCGGCTTAGGGTCAAATTAGACAAATTGATCCCCCTCCAACGCATATAAATACACGAGACCCTCAACCTCATTTGGCACATCAACAACACAAAAATATTTTCTTCTCTCTCCTTCATTGATTGGTTCGTACATCTCAGGAATTGCAGAGATTTCTCACACGTGCGAAGGGACGAGTGTCTATTTCAGGTTGGAAGAATTTCAGGTTTGTTCTGGGACGTTGACCAGCACTGACTTGGGTGAATTTGGCATGGTTTGACTACTGTTTTTGGTGGAGTATCTCTGTTCTAGAATGTCACAGCTATTGGCACAAAATCCAAGGCAATATGTGCACTTTGACTGTGGCCCTAATTGCAAAACTTTGACTACAGGTGTCCTCTCTAAGTTGACCAAGTTTGACTGCCTGGAATTGGACTATTTTGGGCTCATTCCAATCAGCAAAGGAGGCCACATTAATCGAACCAAGATCGAGCTCTTTTGGAGACTACTTTGACTGCTGCATTGACTGTTGACTGATGACTGGTTAGGGCACATTGACTGCTGCAGACTTTTCAGAATTGTAGACTGCCATCAAACTTATCAAATTTGACTTTGACTTCATCAGTTGGATATTGGTTTGAATACTTTGCGAAAGTCAAGTCACATTAACTTTGACTTTCATCATTGTATTCTATTGGATATTCTCTCTCTATTGAACATTTGATATTCGATAATAAGAAGAATTGATTAAGGGTTTTGCCCCTCTGGGATTTTTTCCCTGGATTTTTCCAAATACCTGTGTTCTCTTGTCTTGACTTGTTTTCTGTATTTTATCTTTTATGTTCTATCTACAGTTATTGTCAATGTGAATTAATGGTTTATGTGATTGCTATTGGAAATTAAAGTCGAATTGTCATTGGGATAATAAAAGGACATTGAAGTAATTGTTGCAAGCATAGAACATACCATTGTTATCTAAAATGAACATGGTATCAGAGCTAAGGTGAGGACAAGCCCAAGCAAGAGAAAAAGCAATCACCAAGATATTTGTTGACAAGGACTAGTCTCCATGGCTGCTACTTCATATTTCAAGACTGAGGATAAGCTCAATGACAAGTCAGGTAATCATGCCTGGAAGATGACTCTTGATTTGACCTTGGAGGAGCATGAACTATTGGACTATGTGCAAGGGAAAGTCGTGGAGCCTCCTTCAAATGCACCTGCCGCTACTACAACAAAGTATAGAATAGGTGAGGTCAAAGCTAAGAAAATTTCAATTGACTCCATTCAAAAGCATTTGGTTGCCTTTATTTATGATTTGGGAACTTCTAAGGAAATGGATGTTAAGTTGGTTGGGATGTTCAATGTAAACAATGCAAATCAAATTCTCTTTCTCAAGAACAAGTTGAAGGACATCAAGATGGATCAAGGGGAGTCTATCCAATCCTATTTCATGAGAATAACTCAAGTAAAGAATGACCTGCTATCTATTGGAGAAGTCACTGCTAACAAAGAACTCACCCTCATTGCTCTTGGAGGTCTTTCAAGGCCATGGGATACATTTGTCACCACCATTCTCAATAATGACAAGATATTTGGTTTTGATGAGCTATTGGCTAGATGCACTCAAGGGGAAACAAAAATGATGGAGAGAGATAAGTCCTACAATGGAAATGAACTTATTGCATTCTCTGCACATGCTAAAAGGAGGAATGATTCAAGGAGACAGGGTCAAGGATCTAAGAAGGGATTCAAAAGAAAAGGCAAAGGAAGATGCTACAACTGCAACAAGTTCAACCACTATGCTAGAGAGTGTCCTCACAAGAAAATTCCTCCAAGGGAATGACAACAACAACAACAATTACAAAAGCAATAACAATCAAAGAAACAACAGGCATAACAATAAATGAAAAAGGAATGTTCCCGCTACCCAAGAAGGAAATAATCAACCTCCCAAGAGGACAAGAAATGCCAGGTATGATGAAAATAATGTTGTAGAAAAACAAGATGAGTTCTATCTAATTTCTGCTCTATCTATTGTCATCCTCTGGATACGTTGGATCATTAGTTAATTGATAGTGGAGCCTCAAGGCATTTCACTGGATATAAGGAAGCCCTCTCAAATTTAGTTGAAAGGAAAACTAGTATAACAATTCTTCTTGGAGATAATGCCACCTACCCGGTAAAAAGGATAGGAATTGTTACTCTTCACTTGAACTACGGTCAAACCATACATCTTCAGGAAGTTTTGTATGTGCCCAATTTGAAGAAGAATTTGGTATATATTTCTGCAATGGAAGACAAAGGCTTCAAGGTAGCTTTCTTTGACAGAAAGGTACATGTATGGCATAAAAACTTCAAAGATGCTTTTACTCTTGGATTTAGGATTGATGGTCTTTATCAAGTTGCACGTCTGGGGCAGTGGAATTGGAAAAAAAAATCATTTTGGAATGTGATGCATTCAAAGACATCAGAAAAAGTTATGGGAATATGCAAGCATCGGTTTCTTGGCATTGTCTTTTCATCGAAGGGATTGTTGGAAAGTTGGGCCAACTCATCATCAATTTGAACAAGAAAAGGATTGAATTGCAAAAGACGAAAAACAGGGAACTAACAATCCCATAGACTATTTTTAGTCTCGTGCACATTAAAATATCATTTCATTTCATTTGGGAGCATTGACAAGTGATACCTCTATTCAATATGAGCTATAGCACCAAAGGTTTGCCCACTTACATTACAATGCCTTACCTGGGGTAAGGAAAATGGTTACAAGAATGTCCACGTTTCATATGAACCATGAAAGAGTCTATCAAGGTTGTGCAGCTAGAAAACATACAAAGGGACCATTCCCTTCTAGTGAAAGCAAGACAACTGATATTCTTCAATTGATCCATTCTGACATATCTAGTGCCTTGCCAGTAACTTTATTAGGAGGATACTCAAACTATGCAATTTTTGTGAATGACTTCTCACGCAAAACATGGTTTATTTCTTGAAGAGGAAGGATGAAGTGTTCAAGTGGTTTTGTTCTTTCAACGAGTTGGTAGAGAATCAAACAGGAAAGAAGATCAAGATGTTGAGCACTGACAATGGAACTGAATATGAATCTAATGAATTCAATGACTTTTGTAGAGAGGTCAGCGTTATGAGGGAGACAATTATTCCATATACTCCAGAGCAAAATGGTGTTGTTGAAAGAAAGAATCGAACTATTATGGAAGCCACCGATGCCATGCTCTATGATCAAGGTCTACCGAAATTCTTGTGGGGAGAAGTTGCTAACACTGTTGTATATGTTCAAAATAGAAGCTCTCACCAAGCATTAGATTTCAAGACACCCGAAGAAGTTTTCACTAGTAAGAAACCTGATGTTTCTCATTTTAGAATTTTTTGCTATCTTATGTATTTGCATGTGCCTAAAGAGAAAAGAAACAAGTTGGAAGCTTCTAGGAACAAAGGTGTATTCGTTGGATGCAATGAAAATTCAAAGGCATATAGAATTTATGTACCTGGTCAAAGAGAGGTAGAAGTAAGTAGAGATGTTACCTTTGATGAAGACAATGCCCTTGAGAAAGCCAATGATCTCCCCATCTCAAGGAAGGATGATGATGTTGTTGAAAAACAAGAAAAAACTTTGATGGATGAACCTATGCCCAATGTTGATGGGTCGATGGATCCTCTTGATCCACCTCCTTGTGATCCCTCTACCTCAAGGAAAAGACCACTATGGCTCAAAGATACACTTCAAGATGTTGAAAATCATGTCGCTCCAAGAGGAACATTTCGGGAATGTAAGAAGCCAAACAGGTATCAAAGGTACTTGGCTGCCATGAAACTATCATCCAATCCGAACGTTGCACTTTCGAAGAAGTTGTAAAGTACCAAGTATGGAAAGATACAATGGTTGAGGAGTATGAGTCAATCATGAAGAATGATGTCTAGTAAGTGGTGCCTAGACCTAAGGATAAGTTTGCAGTCACTTCAAAATGGATCTACAAAATTAAACCTAGAGCTAAGGGAAGTGATGAAAAATATAAGGCAAGGTTCGTGGCTAGTGGTTTCTCTCAAAAGGAAGGAGTTGATTATGATGAAATATTTGCACCAGTTGCTTGATACACCATTATCCGATCCATAATTGCTCTTGCTGCCAATCAAGGATGGAGCCTACATCAAATGGACGTCAAAACTACTTTCTTGCATGGCTCACTTAAGGAGGAAGTCTACTTGGAACAACCTCAGTGGTTTGAAGTCCAAGATAGAAGGACACATCTATACAAGTTGAAGAAGCCCTTTATGGGTTAAAGCAAGCCCCTAGGACTTGGTATGAGAGAATTGATAGCTATCTTATGAAGTTGGGATTTACAAGGAGTTATGTTGATCTAAACCTATACTTTAATGTTGAAAATGACATGCCACTTATTTTGATCTTGTATGTCGATGGTCTATTTATGACTAGTGCAGACCCCTCATTTATCAATGCAAGAGGGAGTTGACTTCAGAATTTGGGATGAAGGACCTAGGACTAATGCATTACTTCCTAGGCCTAGAGGTCTAGCAAAAGCCAGGCAAGATTTCCCTTTCTCAAGGGAAATACATTGTGAAGCTCTTAGAAAGATGTGATATGGTGGACTACAAATTTGTGTCTACTTTGATGGAACTAAATTGCAAGAAGCTATGTGGAAGTGTTGTTGATCTTGAATTGGCAAATCCTTCTAAATATAGATAACTTATGGGGGCCCTGATGTTCTTGGTGAACTCTCGACCAGACATATGCTTCATTGTAAATACTTTGAGGCAATTTATGGTTGAGTCTCATCATGTACATTGGATCGCTGCAAAGAATATTCTAATATATCTTCGCGGCACTATCAACATTGGACTTAGATATATTGCTAGGAATTTGAGGCTACATGAATTTTTGATGTCGACTGGGCTGGCAGTGTGGTGTACAGAAAAAGCACATCTAGATATTGTTTTTCCTTGGGATCTGTTACAATTTCATGGATGAGCCGAAAACAAAACTCTGTTGCACTAAGCACCGCAAAGCTGAATATATTGCAGCTAGTATGGCTTGTTGTGAAGCTATTTGGTTGAGGAAGCTCTTCAGTGAGCTATTTGAGCACGTGCTAGATACCACTGTCATTTATTGTGATAACCAAAGTGGGATTCACCTTTCAAAGAATCACGTGTTCTATGACCAATCCAAGCATATTGATATCAAGTACCACTTTATCCGAGGTATGGTACAATAGTGAGCAATAAGGCTCCAGCACATCAAAACAAATGAACAAGTTGTTGACATCCTCACAAATTCCTTGGGGAAGGCCAAGTTCTTAGCCTTCCGAGAGAGACTTGGAGTCGTGGAAAGACCCTCTCATGAGGGCCCTGCTTGATTTGGACATTTGGCTCTGGGAGCTCCTGGGGGCATGGGGTACTTATTGGAGCTATATGAGCATAGGGTGAGTGGTTCACCTTCCCCTCTGGAGTATATACCTCAGCTTGATTAAGCACAGGGTGAATGGTTCACCTTCCCTTATGGAGTATATACCCCAGCTTGATTGAGCACAAGGTGAGTGGTTCACCTTCCCCTATGGAGGACACAATTTGAGCATAGGGTGACTAGTTCACCTTCCCCTATGGATTACGTTACATGAAAACAAGGTGAGTGGTTCACCTTCCCCTGTGAATGCCCCAACATAAATCCTACCCTTGAAGTTTGGGACTCTTGGAAGTACCTCTCATTTGGCCAATGAGTCGAGAAAAGTGGTTATGGACCATAGCACCACAGATGGACGCATCGTGTACTGTTGTACTCCCTATGACTAGGATAGATGATGTTCAACAACTTCATCACTCAAGATCAAGTCCAATTGGGGTTCTACCCTTGGTCATGTGGATTGATTTTTGTCAGTGGAAAGAGAGCAGCAATGTCTTGTGCCTCACTCTCAATCAATCCTTCTTATTATCCATGATATCAATCTTCAGCAGAGACAAGACGAGATGTAGAGATAGTACATGATCAAGATGGCATGATGATGGATGAATATTGGTAGGTGGAATTCTCCCTAGTTGAGAGTGAGTGTTAAAATATGCAACTAGGGCCAAATTCCACTTTGGACAACTCATTGGCCTAAAAGATGATTATTGGACAAAATTCCTCTTTCTGAGAGGACCAAAATTGACCCTAAAAGCATTAAATTCAAACAAGGAGAAATATGTTTTTGATGTCAAGCCCACAAGAGCCGATTTGGTCAAGGTCAGCTTGGGCTCAAATTAGACAAATTGACCCCCCTCCAGCACATATAAATAAAGGAGACCCTCAACCTCATTTGGCACATCAACAACACAAAAACATTTTCTTCTCTCTCCTTCATATCAAGTTCGTACAACTCAGGGATTGCAGAGATTTCTCACACGTGCGAAGGGACGAGTGCCTATTTCAGGTTGGACGAATTTCAAGTTTGTTCTGGGACGTTGACTAGCGTTGACTTGGGTGAATTTGGCATGGTTTGACTGTTGTTTTTGGTGGAATATCTTTGTTCTAGCAGGATGCAACTATTGGCACGCTATGAAATTGGATTCGCTGAAAGGAGGCTATGTGTCTGAATCCCACGAATTGGACACAATTCGTTGGAGATTCAAATCGCAGAATGGGACACGTCGTGTCCTAACGGGACACGCTCGAATCCCGTACGTGTCTTGTTAGGACACAACGTGTCCCGATTTTGGGATTCGAATACCAAAAAAGGGAGACCCGCCGGCATAAAAAGGCATTGTTCTTTCACTCATTTACCATTTCTCTCTTTCAGTTTTGCATACATTGAGCTGTGGGCAAGGAGCTAAGGGTTTGGAACAAGGGGCTAAGGGTGTGGAGCGTTCAGCAAGGAGATTCAAGCACCAAGTAAGTGCATTTCATCTCTATTTTTTTGCATTTCTATTAGATCAGTTTGTATATGAATATTTTTTTACAAATTTGTGCATGTTTTGTTTATTTTTTTACAGTATTCATGGCTCAATCAAGGGCAGTAGTTAGGGGGCAAAGGAAGGGGAAGAATGTCTCCATTGGAGATGCTCCTCCTCAGCCAATATCATTAGAGTCTGCTGCAAGTAATGTTGAGGGAAGAGGAGGACCTAAAGACAACATTGAGAAATATCCCTTGTGGAAATATGTCACAAGAGAGGATGGGACAAGCACCAAGGGGAAGGGAGGAGGCAATGTGCAATGGAGATGCAACTTTTGCCACATTTCTTTCAAAACACATATTATCGTGTGAAAGGCCATTTGTTGGCTTTATCAAGTTGTGGAATTTTGGAGCTTGTAAAGTTGTTCCATTACAAAAGAGGAAAGAAATGGAAAAGGAGTTCACTGTTGGTATGGCAAATGTGGATGCAAAATCAAGAGAAACCAATGAAGACCCCCTTCCATTTTTGAGGAAAGGCACCACCAAATTTCCATTTGAGAGTTCTATTGGAGGACAAGCAGCAAAAAGAAGGGCAACTTCACTTGGTCCAATGGACAAGATTTTTCGAAAAAAAACGGAAAGAGCTTGATCTCACCATTGCCTTCTTTTTCTATCAAAACTTCATATCATTTAATGTTGCACGCTCACCTCTATTTATTGAGATGTGTCGAGCTCTAACTCACGGGTCTCCATCACGGTATGTGCCTCCTGGTTCAGAGAAGCTTAGAACCACATTGTTGACGAAGGCAAAAAAAGAGGTGCAAAAAATGCTTGAGCCTATTAAAGCATCATAGCCAACATCTGGGCTTAGCACTGTTTCTGATGGATGGACTGATCCAGCACGACACCCAATCATTAACTTCATGGTGTCTTCCATGAATGGTCCAGTTTTCTTGGAAGCAGTGGATACACTTGGAGAATACAAGGATGCACAATTTATGAGTGAGTTATTTATTAAAGTTATTGAAGATGTAGGTGTTGATTCTTGTGTGCAAATCATTACAAATAATGCACCTATTTGCAAGGTTGCTAGCATGATTGTGGAAGCTAAATATCCACAATTGTTTTCGACACCTTGCATTGTCCATTCATTGAACTTAGCACTGAAATCCATTGCCTCTGATGTGCTTTGGATTGGTAACATTATTGAGGATGCACGACATATCCGTAACTTTGTGCAAAATCATACAAATGCCCTCACTATCTACAAGGAGTACAGCAATCTACCATTGTTGAAGATTGCTGATACACGGCTTGCCTCCTCATTCATGATGTTGAAGAGGTTGAGGGAGGTCAAGACCGCTCTTGGGGCCATGGCTATTTCTGAGTTTTGGTCTTTTTGGAGAAAGACAGATCAAGTAGACTCTAAAAGAGTGAAGGACACAGTGCTAGATGATGCTTGGTGGGAGAGGGTAGATCTAATTATTCAGATCATGGACCCTATCATTTCTTTTCTTCGATTTGCAGATACAGACAAACCCATCCTAGAAGAGGTTTATGAGGGATGGGATTCCATGATTGCGTCTATGAGGAGCATTATTCTACAAAGTGAGTGCCCCGAGTATGAGACATCACCAAAGGCCTTCTGTGGTACTATACAAGATATTCTTGTCAGCAGATGGGAACGGAATTGCACACTTTTACATTGTTCGGCTCACTCATTGAACCCAAAATACTACAGCCATGAGTGGCTGAATGGTGGACCTTCTCACAGATTGCCTCCTCACATGGATGATGAAATCTCGCAGGGGAGGAAACATGCATTCAGGCGGGTTTTCCAGGATAAAGCATCCCTTGATGAGCTGAAGGATGCCTTTGCAGAGTTTTCCATTGGCATTGATCGATTTGCAGGATATGATGTGATTAGAGACAAGGGGGCTAAGAAGCCCTATTCTTGGTGGGGAAATCATGGGGCAACAAGCCCTCCTCATCAGCAATTAGCCATGAGGCTCCTCTCTTAGGTAACTTCATCCTCTTGTTGCGAGAGGAATTGGAGCACATATGGGAATTTGTATAGTGTGAAGAAGAGCAGGCTTGAGCAGTCCAAAGCAGAGACAATGGTGTATGTGCAGGCCAACCTTCGTCTTATTTACAAGCAGAGGGAAGAGTGGTTGAGGGAAAAGACACAGATGTGGGATGTCTTTCCTGGTGATATGGGTCTAGACAGCAATGTTAAGTTGGCATTGGCCAACATGGATCTCAATGATCCAGTGCTAGAGCCTGATAGATTTGATGACGGTGATATTTTAGAGGGGTCATCCTCCACACCAGCAAGTGCAGAGGCAACTATGGATACAGGGGAGGAGGAGGATGCAGAGGAGAGCAGTGGTGACCATGATGATGACGACATTGATGTTGATTCTGATGATGACTATGAGGATTGTTGACTCATGAGTCATGGGCTACCTATTGCCTTGAGGCTTGTATACCTGTAGTTGTTTTATATTTTTTATTTCTATTTGCCATTGGCATTGCACTACCTATGTAACACATTTTGATTTGATGACTTAATGAGAAAACTACAGTTGTTAGTGTCTTTATCTTACTATCTTGTAGGTTGTCTTTCATTTATGAATCATGATTTATGTGACATGTATTTGAATTTTGTATGTACTATGCATGATATAATGTTACTAACTTACTTTGTAAACAATAAAACTAACATCTAGATGAAGATCTATGTTTGAAATCAATGAATTTGTATCATTAATGAGAATTTGTGTAAGAAATATCTAATTTTTAATATATATGTATATATTTAATAAAATAATATATAACGAATCCGACGTGTCCTGTTTCGGGGGGTCAATGTGTCCGAATCCAACTCTTGAATCCCCGTATACGAATCCCGAATCCCCGTGTCAGGTGACTTAGTTGGCACGAAATCCAAGGTAATTTGGGCACTATGATTGCAACCCTAATTACAAAACTTTGACTACAAGTGTCCTCTCTAAGTTGACCAAGTTTTATTGCCTAGAATTGGACTATTTTGGGCTCATTCCAATCAGCAAAGCAAGTTCCATTAATTGAACCAGAATCGAGCTCTTTGGAGATTACTTTGACTATTGCGTTGATCGTTGACTGTTGACTGGTTAGGGAATGTTGACTATTGTTGACTTTTCAGAATTGTTGATTCTCATTAAACTTATCAAATTTGACTTTGACTTCATCAGTTGGATATTGGTTTGGATACTTTGCAAAAGTCGTCACATTAACTTTGACTTTCATCATTGTGCTCTATTGGATATTCTCTCTCTGTTGAACATTTGATATTTGATAATAAAGATTGATTAAGGGTTTTCCCCCTCTAAGTGTTTTTCTCTGGCTTTAGCCAAATATCTGTGTTCTATTGTCTTCACTTGTCTTCTGCATTTTATTGTTTATGTTCTATCTACAGTTACTGTCAATGTGAATTAATGGTTTATGTGATTGCTATTGGAAATTAAAGTGGAATTGTCATTGGGCGAATAAAAGAACAATTAAGTAATTGTTGCAAGCATCGAACATACCATTGTTATCTAAAATTAACAAGGAGTAACTCCTATGCCTTGAGGACTTATACATGCCAAAATAGGAGTGTAACTTATGCCATAAAGGAGAGGAGTGTAACGTATGCATTTAGGGGAAAAGTGTAACTTATGCCATTAACGAGAGAAGTGTAACTTATGCATTAAGGAGAGAAGTGTAACTTGTGCATCAAAGAGGTGTAAGAGGTGTCTTTTTATGATGAGTCTTGAAAGTGTGTAAGAGAGTGTAAGAGGTGTGTAAGAGCATTAAAGAGAGAAAGGAATGAATCCATTAAGAGAGAGAGAGTAACATATGTATTAATTGAAGAGAGTTACATATGACATGATTGAGTCCCATGATTGAGAGACTTAGTTTATTTTAATAATAATATAATAATATCATAAAGAGGATAATAGTAATAATAATAATATTGATGATTAAGTTAAAAATTAAACAATTGAGATTGATTAAGGACAAGTTAAGTGATTTTCCATCATATATATATATATGATTACGAATTGATGGAAGGTAATTTACAATTTTTGGAAAGTCATGGTTGGAAAGATAGACATGACTTTCTATTTTTAGAAAGTCACTCTAGAAAGGTCATAAATAAAATTTTATTCAAGGAAATTCATCCCATAGATGCCAAGTTTCAACATTCCCTCTCAGCAAGGGAGGAATTTCTTTTTGATACAAGGATCTTTGCTATCTCTGGTTTGGAACAATGATGTTACAATCTAATGAAGAAGAATCATCATAGAGGAGATATATCCATCATCCTATACACACTTGGGGGGGTCCACTTGTCAACACATAACAAGGATCTTCGCATAACCAAGAGTCCTCTCAACTTGGGGGGATCCACATGACAAAGATCTCGCACATCCGAGGCTCATCACTGCTTGGGGGAATCCACTTGTCAACACATGACAAGGATCTCGCTCATCCAAGGTTCATCATCCATGACCGTCGTCTCTAGGAAGGGTCCCCTCTGTCAGTCCAAGTTACTCTCTGAAAACCAAGAACTTCCCTTTCGGTAAAGGTTTGGTAAGAATGTCAGTGATTTGATCATCAATCACTATATGATGGAGTTTCATCGCTCCTCTTTGTACCATATCCTGGTTATAGTGATATTTGATCTCAATGTGTTTGGACTTGTCATGGAACACGAGATTTTCAGTAAGTTGAATCTGACTCTTATTGTCACAGTAAATTATTGTAGTATACAATACTTGCTCAAACAGCTCTCCAAAGAGCTTTCTTAACCATACTGCCTCACAACTAGCCATGCTAGCAGCAATATATTCAGCTTCAGCCATGATAAGGGCAATAGACTTTTGTTTTCTGCTCATCCAAGATATCATGGCAAATCTTAAGTTGAAGCAACACCTCGATGTGATTTTTTTGTCAGTAGAGTTACCAACCGAAGCAACATCAAGGTATCCATGTAGCCTTACATCTTCGACAGTATATCTCAATCTAGGATTGATGGTCCCATGCAGGTACCTCAACACATGCTTTGCAGCAACCTCATGTGCATGAGTAGGCTTAATCATGTATTGACTCAGAGTATTGACTGTGAAGCATATATCTAGTCTAATGTTCACTAAGAACGTCAGTGCCCCAATCAGTGGGCGATACTCAGAAAGATTAGCAAAATCAAGTCCTACAGCTTTACCACAAAGCTTCTTGAAATTCATTTTTGGAGTATTCATGGACTTACACTCAGACATGCCAAACCTTTCTAGTATTTTGACTACATATTTTCTTTGTGAAAGGAAAATCTCACCAAATTTCTGCTATACCTCCAAGCCTAGAAAGTAGTGCATCAAACCAAGATCTTTCATTTCAAATTCATAAGCTAAATCCCTCTTACACCGGAGAATAAGAGGTTCACTACCGGCCAGAAATAAAAAATCAATATACAATACCAAAATCAAAAGCATACCTTAGACTATCTCAAAGTAAATATTTGGATCTGCATTGCTTCTGGTAAAACCATGTAAGGTTCCAAATGCAAAAATTTGGAGATTTCTCGAAATTTAACTCAAAAATACTTCAAATAAAATTTCCATTCATAAACAGAAGATTTCCATGTAAAGTTAGCAACATAGAACTGCAAACAACAATATAATGAGTAG
The DNA here is from genome assembly GCA_000404065.3 of Pinus taeda. NCBI lineage: Eukaryota > Viridiplantae > Streptophyta > Pinopsida > Pinales > Pinaceae > Pinus > Pinus taeda. Next base: position 196,697 of record APFE031539988.1, read on the forward strand.
AAATAATCTTAGCTTTATTTATAATATATAAATTGGGGTTTTACATGTTGAAACAACTAATATAGTTGAGATAGAACTAGGCTCAAGAATCTACTCCAATGTTGTGTTGGCCCTCCAAAACTAAACTAAAATACCACTGCTAAGCTCTCTTGTGAATTCTAGACAAATTCACTAAAGGGAGATGGGTACTCCCCCAGTCTCACTAAATCACCCAACAGTTTCTGTCCTGGGGCTACCAATGAAGTAGAGAACCGGGTTTGCAAACCTCTCATACAAGAAGAAAGATCAAATCCAAGATGTCCTCTAATGGCCCCCTCCTCTTTTTATAGATCCGATGGACCCGTCTAGAACCTCTTATTTTATTATTATTTTAATCATTGAGCACTTTTCCTTCCTTTTATTTCAATTAAAATATCTTTTTAATGTTGGAAATGGTAAATTGGTCACCATGCCTCCTCAAGCCAGTGAAAATCACTTCTAACCATCCCGTCTTATAGATCTTCTCGTTTCGGTTCCAACAAGCTATTACACTAAGGTGTTATGTCACGTATTCCTCTCTGATGGTCACCTTCAGTGTAATTAATTGAGTTAGGCACAATAATAACCCTGTTTTACGAGAATTATCAGAATGCAATTGAACAAGAAGCAAGTTATGCAGAATTAATCCTGAAGATGGAATATGGCAAAGTGAACTCCTCCAGACCCCATAAAACATCTCCAAAAGCCCCTAGGCCAGTTGATGAAGTAAAATGGCACATGTGACCTATCTACCTCCAACTTTGAAAGTCCATCCTAACCATGCCATAAGGAACACCAGAAAAGGGAACATCACAAATCCACCCGCCCCAAGATTGCTTACCCTCAAGCAATCCAAACCTGTGGACCAGTCTAGCGGCCCAATGCAACTAAGACCCAATGCCTGGATCCCAGTGCAATCTCTGATTGAACCTATCATTAACAAATCCTCCTGGATCCCAATGCCACCAAGAACAAGCATCAATGCTCCATGGGTCCTGTTGTGTTATAGCTCTGGCTATGAATGTTGCTCCATCAATCGCATACCAACTCATTACCTCTCTCTAGTCCAACCCTTGGCATAGGCCAAGGTCATTCCCACTATGTAAATGCATGCTCGAAATGTTGGAAAGTTATTGGCCTACCTCCCACTGCCAACAAGAGCATGTAGTATTCCTCGTGTCTAAGGGTCCCTACTGCATTATGCTCCCGACTAAGAAAATCGTGCCACCAACGAGATACCAACTCATGATCTCCTACCAATCCATCCCGTGGGAAGGATCAGATGCATGTGCACCTATATATGGCATGAGTCCATTGAGTTGCATCATGCTCAACTCATGTAGTTGTGCCCAACCAATCAACCAGATATGCCTAGGAATCCCTGCCTCTCTCCCTATAAGTGGGCGACCCATGCTGCACGCCCCGTCTATGTACTCCTGGAGAGAGTTGTTGCCTAGAAATACTACAGCTTTGCTAGCTACCACTACATATACTTGCATGTTGCACCTCATCAACGGGTAGACCCAAAGATGGATGCACCACTATCTCCAAAAGAGCCTCCTACATCTGATTTGAAACTCCATGCTCCACCGGTCCACTCATCACCTGCAAAATTGTCCTATCAGGTCCCAACCCCTCCTGATGAACAATGTCTGCAAACACTACCACCCTGGTGGTTGTTTGTACATATGCCTGCTCCTCATCAATGGTTGGCCCCAAGGATGTCTGCTCATTCTCCTCCATCATGGGCTCAACATGAGCCACTATCTGACTCTACAAAGATGGCCCATCATGTGTACTATGCTCCACTATGTGTTGCTCATGTTGAATGGGAACAAACTGCTGCTCATCAATCTCCTCTACCAAACATGGTTGCATCTCAAAGTTGTTGTCAACAACTCCCCATGACTGCTCATGCTCCTCAGAGGTGTCCTCGTAAGAACCCATGGACTCAACTATAAAAGAAGAATCCTCATCTTGAAAGTCAGAAGGGATCTCCTCCTAACCTACCCCTGTCATCTCCTCGGTGTCACTCATGCACAAGTGGTCATGTCCCCAAGGTTACTTGCAGATGAAGCAAAGACCCTTCCTCCTCAATTCATTCTTGTTGCATGGTTGGTCACCAAACCTGAGTAGCTCCTCCCTAGTCAACTGTCTTCTAAACAATCCAATGTCCTACTCAACCAACCTTTCAACTAATTCATAAGCAGTAGGTGAGCCCAGTTGTTCTCTCCTCCAAATGGTCAACAATCTAGTCTGCAACTCCCTGCAAGTGGCATCACGACCTCCCATACATGAAGACAAAATGCACTGCGTATGTGTTATGACTGCGTCAGGGTAATGTTTCCTAACGCTGAAGAAGAATTGGAACATTTGGAGAATCAAGTCATCACACTCCAAACCAAACATGATGTCATAAGATCTAACCAAGGCCATGACTTCTAGAATCTTTAGCCTCTTCCCAAAGGTAGGGCCCTCATAGTTATCCAAATCCTGAAAGGTCTCCACTATCAGTGTGAAGACTCTCCTCATAATGTTATCATTGTACGGAGGTATATGTGCAGTCAGCATCATGACACTACTAAGACAAGAGGCAACTTGAAGTTTGACTCCTACACAAGGGTGCCCCAGATACTTGTGTTGTACTAAGGCAAGCATTGCTGGTTTGAGAGCCCAAATTAAGTTTTTACCATCTGATTGATGCACCTCAGAAAGGAGCGAAGCAAGTTCTATTTTTAAAAGGGCTTTTACTGTAAACCCCATAAATGTCAAATTTGTCCGAAGTGCAAAAATTTTTTGTCCCAAATCATGTTCTTTCTGTGGTTGTTCCTGTTGTAGCATAAAAAGCATCCCCTTGGAAAGGGATCAGTTGATTGTTGTTGCTAGTTTGCTAAGAGCCTTTGTGAAGGTCTCATCCATGTTTAGCTTAAGAATGACAAGTGCATCAAGTTGTTTTGCATGACTTTGGCTGACAAACTTCCCCACACAACCCAACACTTCACATAAAAGACAATTATACACCTGATACATGTTCAGTCACACATTAAGCCAAGAAGTGAAATATATATATTGGAATGTGGTAGATAGTTGAACCTGATACAAGAAAATTAGGAGCTTCGTTCAGACATTGATTCCTCTACCAGCAGTGACAGATATCAGTGGCCCAATATATATGTATGTAATCTCGACCTCAAGATATACTATAGCCAAGAGTTTCAAGAAAACTCTAGCCAACAATGATTTCATTCTCCTTTGAAATCCAGTGACAATACTTAGGTAATAAATATAGATCACATTGCCATATGAATCTCAGCTTTGTTCAGCTGATAGATGATGCCCAAAGAATATAAGCAACTCAACTAGACATGAGCACTTGAATGCAGAGGAACCACAAGTGGATAATATGTTGAATAAACACTTCAAAAGAGCCTTTTGTATGCCTTTACCAATGTAAGATCCCCACTTGAGAATGACTAGGACTACTTCTGACTCTGAGTTTTATATAGGTTTCTAGTGAGAACTTTTGTCAAACGGATGGTAGGAACACTACTGTTGGTGAAGTTTATTGTATTTATTTTAGAGGAGCAGTCAATATAACAAGTAATCACCCTCAAAATGCTTCCAACCAATAGTATTTCATTCACATAATATTCAGAATTCACAAAGACCAATCCAAGAAAATATGATACAAAACAATGGGACTTTAGATCTAGTTGTGATATAGAAATAGTTATCACAGTACCAACATATGAAGAACCTGGTACTTTCTAACGCAAGATATTTCTGGGTGTGGAGGTCTTCCTCTAGCTCCAGTGGTGGCTTGGACCCAAATGAACGTAGGTTTTGGTGACCACCACTTCAGCAAGCATGGTCTCATAAGCAACACATCCTCTTTAAACTCAGCTTATTTATCAGTCTCTTCCTTCCTTCAGCAACATGTTCAGCCACACCTAGTGAGGAACTCGATCTGCAACTTAGAATATATATATATATATATATATATATATATATATATATATGGCTATGTGTAATGACAATTTCAGCCAGCAATAAAGGGTGACTCAGCCCCAAGCTTATGTCCAACACCTGAGAAAAATTTTGGTCCCATCCACAAAGAAGTCTCGAGCTCACCTTCTGGTAAAATTCTCTTTTCTCTAGAAAAGACTCATCCCACACAAGGAAATGCGCTCAGAACTAGAACATGGGACCTCTGGAATTTCTCAAGCAAATCGATCTTTTGATTAAAAATTGGACTTGGCAGCAATGGCAAATAAAAATGTCTGGTCCTTTTGTTAATTTTAGTTAACAATGGTATGTTCTATGCTTAGCACAATTACTTCAATGTCCTTTAAGCAGCCCAATGACAATTTCCAATTTAGATTTCCGATAGCAATCACATTAACCATAAATCACATTGATAGTAACTGTAGATAGAACATGAATAATAGAATGCAGAAGACAAGCCAAGACAAGAGGACACCAGATTAGCCAAATGCCAGGGAAAAACCCCAAGATGGAGAAAAGTTTTTTGATCAATTCTTCTTAATATTATATCAAATGTTCAACAGAGAGAGAGTACAAAAATCAAAATTCACTTGCCAAATCACAGTCAAAACAGCCCTGTCAAATCTGCAGTCAACAGCAGTCAAATTCTGCCCTAACCAAAAAGTCAAGATAGGTCAACACAGCAGTAAATCATTCTTTATGCAGCTCAGTCATACCCAGTCAAACTCGGCCTTCTAAGGTGGTCAAAGTCAACCCAAAACAGTCCTAAAAATAGTGATCTAACTTGATCAACTTTTGCGGTCAACCCTGCGATTGGTCTGCAGTCAAAGTCAACAAAATGCCTTGGTTCTTGTGCCAATAAATGCGACCTACCAAAAACGAAATTCTGACCCAAAAATCACAGTCAAATGTGGTCAAAAAACCCCTCGTGAATGTTGGTTAATCCTGCAACAGACTCTAAAATTTTGGCCCTGTAATTCGTCCTTCTGTTGCCACACGTGTGAGGAAAAGAGATGCCCAATAAGCTGTACGAACCAATCAGATGAGGAGAGAGAAGAATGTGTGTTGAGATGATGCCAAATGAGGTTTGAGGTCTCTCATATTTATATAAATCGTTGAGGGTGAAGAGATGTCTCTTGGGCTTCATGAGACTACATGATGATGTGGCTGACCTTGATAATTTGCACGTGTGGGCATAAATTCAAAAACACATTTCTGTTTATCGGAATTTAATGATCCTTAGATTGATTTTGGTCCTTTCGAAAAGAGGAATTCAATGCGACAATCATCTCCATCAAATGAGCTACCCAAAGTGGAATTTGGCCCCCTAGTTGCCAATTTTAACACTCCCTCTCAACCAATGTTTTAAAAACCAGAACTGGTGACCGGACCAATCCACCTAATGAACCAGGTTTCAAACCGGGACTGGTCAGGTCTAAACGAACCAGTTCTTAAAAAATACATTAAATAACTAATTTTTAATGAAAAAAACTATTTTTAAGATTTAAAACCATGATTCCAAGCCAATATAAACAAAATATGCAAGGTTTTCTCATCTATATACCATGTAAAGGTGAATATATCAAAATGGCATCGAGTGCAATACATATCCACAACAAAATACATAATCAACGAGGCTCTAAATGGCCTCTAGAATCCGAAAACAATGCTCTAAGCTATGGGGTCACTGACATACTACAAATCTACATATCAATGATCAACAACATGATCACTCCTCATCATGATCAAACTCATCACCACTACTAGACAAGAGATCATCAACATGAGCTACATAAATAATATGGCTTAGAGTTTGAGGACTCCTAAAACTCCTCTACAACTTTAGTAGTAGTAGCAAAAATAGACATCAAAACTACAAATCACTGATCAACATGGTCACTCATGAAACTCATCATTGATTCAACTCTACTTGAAATACATAAACATCATCAACAAGAGATACATAAACATCATCTGTCTCAAAGTTTTTAGACTTGGATTGCTCAACCTTATAACATGATAGAAATTGAAAAGGTTTAACATGCCTAACCAATGATTTTGGTTTGACTGAAGGGTTCATCTCCTCAACCTTATAATGTGGTAGAAAAAGATTAGCATGCCTAACAGGATGTTTTCCTTTGAGTGAAGAGTGCATTCTTGTTAAGGACATGGTAGAGGAGTTCAACAATCAATACCACCAACATCAACAAAGTTCAACAATCAATGCCACCAACATCAAGGTTCTTAAAGGGCTTCATGCTCTTGATCAAATTCCAATCTCATACCCTCACGCATGATAGAATCAAATGGAAACATTGCAAACCCCCAAATGATAAAATCCTAAAAACCATTAAGTCTGCTGAATTTTGAGTGAAATCTAAAATTTTAGTTTCTCCATATGAAATCCAATGAGGTCGAAACCACTCTCAAACATCCTGAGTCAGTTCATGGAAATGTTAAAAATTTAAGTAAAAGGATGGAAATGAAAATTAAAAGAAATGTCACTTTTACTTTAAGAATTTAACATTACCATTAATTGCCAACATTGCTAGGGTTGAAATGTGTCACGAAAATGAGAAGGTAGGCATGTTTTTCTTGGAGAGAGAGGAAAACAACCCCAAATTTCCCTCAAAACAGCTTCAAAACTCAAAAAAATACATTCTGTGGGGTTTATGGTTGCCCTGGCAATAAACCGGCCAGTTTGACCATAAACTGATCGATTCCATCCTTAACCAACTGGTTTGGACCGATTTTTCTAATTTTTTGGCGAAGGGAGGTGTCAAACCAGATTTTTTTGCCGGTTTGACCTGGTGGGCTAGTGAACCGACCGATTTGACCAGTTACCGGTTCAAACCGGCCAGTTTTTAAAACACTGCTATCAACTAGGGAGAATTCCACCTGCCCATCCATCCATCATCATGCCAACATGTCATCATGTACCGTCTCTGCATCTCATCTCAACTTTGTTGAATACTGATGTAATAACGAAGAAAAATCAATCAACAATGAGTCTGAAGACCTTGCCACTCTCCATTGAAAAAGTCAGTCCAGGGGCGGAACCCTAATCAAACTTGATCCCAGATCAAGTTGTTGAACACCATGCATCCTTGACATAGGGAGAACGACAGTACACGATGCGTCCATCTGTAGTGTTATGGTCCCTATCCACTTTTCCCAACTCATTGGCCAGATGAAAGGTACTTCCCATGAGTCCCAGACTACATGGATAGGATATATATTGGGGCATCCGCAAGAGAAGGTGAACCACTTATCTTGCCCATATGCCATAGGAGAAGATGAACAACTCATCCTGCTCATATGCCATAGGAGAAGGTGAACCACTCATCCTATGCATATATCATCAATCGTAGGGAAGGTGAACCACTCACCCTACACACATGTGTCACCAATCGTAGGGGAAGGTGAACCACTCACCCTACACACGTGTCACCAATTGTCGGGGAAGGTGAACCACTCACCCTACACACATGTCAACCATAATGGGGTATCACAGGAAAAGGTGAACCACTCACCTTGTACACAACACACCTATTGGGGAAGGTGAACCACTCACCCTACAGTCGCTCATAACTCCAAGAAGTACCCCAAGCACCCAAGAGCTCCCAGAGCTCGATGTCCAACTCAAGCGGGACCCTCACAAGAGGGTCCTTCCATGACTCCAAGTCTCTCTCAGAAGGCCAAGAATTTGACCTTCCCCAAGGGCTTCATGAGAATGTTAGGAATCTGCTCATCAATCTTGATGTGTTAGAGCCTTATTGCTCCCCGTTGTACCATATCTCGAATAAAGTGGTACCTGATATCAATGTGTTTGGAGCGGTCGTGGAATATGAGATTCTCTTAAAGGCGAATCCCACTCTGGTTATCGCAATAGATCACAGTGGTATCCAACACGTGCTCAAATAGCTCATTGAAGAGCTTCCTCAACCATATAGCTTCACAACAGGCCATACTAGTTGTAATCTATTCGGCCTCAGCAGTAGTTAGAGCAATTGATTTTTGCTTCCTGGTCATCCAAGAAATCGCAGCAGACCCCAATTAGAAGGAACATTCAGACGTGCTCTTTTGATCCACCACACGGCCTGGCCAATCAGCATCAGAATATCCATGAAGCCTCAAATTCCCTGTAGTGTATCTCAGCCCATAGTTGATTGTGCCACGGAGATATCTCAAGAGATTCTTAGCAACAATCCAATGTATGTGATGAGGCTCAACCATAAATTGACTCAAAGTATTTATATCATACCATATGTCCGAACGGGAGTTTACCAAGAACATCAGGGCCCCCACAAGTTGTCTATACTCGAAGGGTTTGCCAATTCGGGCCTAGCAGCACTTCCACATAGCTTTTTGAAATTGAGTTCCATCGTAATAGAAACAGACTTGCAATCGACCATCCCACATCTCTCTAGCAGCTTCACAATGTATTTTCCTTGAGAAAGGAAAATCTCACCTGCCGTTTGCCAGACCTCCAAGCCAAAGAAGTAGTGCATCAGTCCTAGTTCCTTCATCTCGAACTCGGAAGTCAACTCCCCCTTGCATTGATAAATGACAAGATCTACACCAATCAGAAAGAGATCATCAACATAAAGGACCAAAATCAAAGGCATGTTCTTTTCAACCTTAAAGTATAGATTTGGATCAACATAGCTCCTCGTAAATCCCAGCTTCATAAGATAACGATCAATCCTCTCGTACCAATTCCTAGGGGCACGCTTCAACCTATAGGGGGCTTTCTTCAACCTGGATACATGTGTCCTTCGATCTTGTATTTAAAACCCTTGAGGTTGCTCGAAATAGACTTCCTCCTTAAGCAAGCCATGCAAGAAAGCAGTTTTGACATCCATTTGATGTAGGCTCCATCCTTGATTGACAGCGAGAGCAATAATAGATCGGATAGTGGTATATCGGGCCACTAGTGCAAATATCTCGTCATAGTCCACTCCTTCCTTTTGAGAGAAGCCATGAGCAACGAACCTGGACTTATATTTTTCAGCACTCCCAAGAGCTCCATGTTTGATTTTGTAAAGCCATTTAGAAGTGCCCACAAACTTGTCCTTGGGTCTAGGTACCACATCCTTCTAGACTTGGTGTTTTATAGCTTCTTTGAATGTGCATGGTTCAGCTTGAACGATACTACTCATGGCATCCAAGTACCCTTGATACCTGTTCAACTACTTACTTTCAAGAAATGTCCCTCTTGCAGCAGTATGTCTTTCAGCATCTACGAGAGTATCTTTGAGCCATAGAGGTCGTTTCCTTGAGGTAGAGGGATCTCCAGGAGGTGGATCAATAACATCCATCAGGACTTCAACATCGGGCATAGGTTCATCCTGTTTTTTTGGGAAAATCATCATCATCCTTCCTTGGGATAGCGAGATCTCTAGCTTTACCAAGGGAAGTGTCTTCATCAAAGGTGACATCACGACTTACTTCCACATCTCTTTGACCAGGCAGATAGATTTTATATGCCTTTGAATTTTCATTGTAGCCAACGAATTTTCCTTTCTTCCCAGAAGCTTCCAACTTAGTTAGGCACGTGAGACACCCAAATATTTTAAAATGAGAAACATCAGGTTTCTTACCAGTGAAGACTTCCTCAAGTGTCTTGAAATCTAAGGCTTGATGCAGGCTCCTATTTTGAACATATACGACAGTGTTGGCAGCTTCTCCCCATAAGAACTTTAATAGGCCTTGATCATTGAGCATGGCACAGGTGGCTTCCATGAGTATTCGATTCCTCCTTTCAGCAACGCCATTCTGCTCAGGAGTGTATGGGACAATTGTGTCCCTATTAATGGAAGCCTCTTTGAAAAAGTCTTTGAATTCATTTGATTCATATTTGGTTCCAATGTCAATCCTCAACATCTTGATCTTCTTCCCTATTTGATTTTCCACCAATGCTTTGAAACAACAGAACCATTTGAACACTTCATCTTTCCTTTTCAAGAAATAGATCCATGGTTTACAAGAGTAGCCATCCACAAAGATTGCATAATATGAATATCCTCCTAATGATGTTACGGGCAACATACCAAACAGGTCAAAATAGACCAATTGAATATTATCAGTCGTCTTGCTTTCACTAGAAGCAAATTGTCCCTTAGTGTATTTCCCAGCTGCACAACCTTGACAAACACCTTCATGATTCATGTTGAACTCGGGCATCCTTGTGACCATCTTCCTTATCCCAAGTAAGGCTTTGTAATGTAAGTGGGCAAATCTCTGGTGCCATAGCTCAAATTGAAGAGAAGTATCGCTTGCCAAAGCTCCCAAAGGACTTCCTCCAACTTGATAGAGACCATCAACCCTAAATTCAGCAATAAATGCATCTTTAGGGTTTCTTGGCCAAATATGTACCTTTCCATCAACGAATGCTACCTTGAACTCTTTATCTTCCATCGCAGAAATAAACACCAGGTCCTTCTTCAAATCAGGCATATACAATACTTCTTGAAGATGAATTGTTTGACATTCATTCAAGTGAAGAGTGACAGTACCTATCCCTTTCATGTGGTAGGTAGCATTATCTCCAAGTATGATCTTCATATTAGTCTTCTTTTCAATCAAATTTGAGAGGGCCTCCTTGTACCCAGTGAAGTGCCTTGAGGCTCCACTATCAATCAACCAATGATCCAACGTATCTGGAGGAGAGGCAGTAGATAAAGTAGAAAAAAGATAAAACTCAACTTGTTTTTCTACAACATTACTTTCATCATACCTCGCATTTCTTGTCCTTTTGGGAGGTCGACCATTTCCATTCAAGCAGCGAAAGCATTCCTCTTTCCTTTGTTGTTGAACTTGTTGTTCCTTTGATTAACATTGCGTTTGAACTGTTGTGGTTGTTGTTGTCATCATCCCTTGGAGTATTCTCCTTGTGAGGGCACTCTCTAGAATAGTGCCGAACCTGTTGCAATTGAGCACCTTCCTTTTCTTCCTCCTTTGAATCCCTTCTTGGATCCTTGACCATGTCTTCTCGGACCAGCATCATTCTTCCTCTTTGCATGTGCAGAGAACGCAGTAGGTTCATTTCCATTTGAGGGCTTATCTCTCTCCATCATCCTAGTTTCCTCTTGAGTGCATCTAGCCAATAACTCATCGAAGCCAGGTACCCTATCATTGTTGAGAACATAGTTGCGGGGGAGCGCCCCCCCCATCGAACCCGCTCCCTAATCGCGCTCTAGGCGGGAGCGGCTCCGGAGCGCCTCGGGATCACGCTTCTGAAATCGCTCCCGGACGGGAACGATTTTCGGGAGCGCGCTCCCGTAAAAAAAATTGCGCTCCCTGCCATTTTCGGGAGCGCGTTAGGGAGCGATCACTCCCGATCGCTCCCGGGCATTAAAAAATCGCTCCGGGAGCGGTTACGCGGAAAAAAAAAATCCACGGACTTGAAAAAAAACTAAGTACGAAAAAAAAAAAAATTAAAAAAAAATAAATAAATAATTAATTAAATCAAAAAAATAAAAAAAAATAAAAATAAAAATAAAGCAAAAAAAAAAAAAAAAGCCCAAAGGGCATAAAAAAAATTTCGTTATCACCATTGAGCAAGAGCTGAGGAGCAAGAGCTTGGCAAAGGAGCAAGGAGCAAGTGCTGAAGAGCGAGGAGCGAGGAGCAAGCCTACAGAGGTAAGTAACTTGTAATTTAGCTAATCTAGCTAGTTTAATTTAGTTTGCAGATTCTTGAATCAAAACCCTACAAACATCAAACACCATGGACCTGACTATATTTCTGGGCATTTTCCTCTTCTTGGTCCCTTTTATGGTTATTATGGTGCTGGAGAGTAGGAAACAGAGGGGCCAAATTGAAGAGGGGGATGAAGAAGCTGGAGAAATTCGAATTGGGGAAAACCCCGGTCAGGAGGAGCTGGAGGAGGGTGAACAGGACCCTCAAAAAACTAAACAAGACCAAACCCCATTGTGGAAATATGTTAACAGGGCTGAAACAGGGAGAGGGGGTGGAACCACTAAATTTCATTGCCCCCATTGCAACACTGATTACACAGGTTCATAC
>APFE031539988.1:208768-237254 GCA_000404065.3 Pinus taeda
GAATAGAATGACAAGTTCTTGGACTGAGCATGGGGTGTCCATTGTATCTGATGGATGGACAAATGTAAAAGGCAAGCCATTGAGAAGTGTTCTTGTTGTGTCTGTTAATGGTCCAATCTTTCTAACTGCACATGATTACTCAGACAAGTTCAAGACCGCCATCAACATTGCAGAAGCATTACTTGAAACAATTGACCATATTATCCAAGTCATCACTGATAATGCTGCTAATTGTAGGGCAGCAGGAGCAATTATTGAGGATAAATACCCCAATATATTTTGGTCTGGATGTTTGGTTCACACATTGAACCTTCTGTTGCATGATATTGTCAAGAACAAAAACGAACAATACCAATGGATTGGTAATTTGTACAAGAAAGGCAAAAAAATGATAAAATTTATTACAAATCATAGCAATACCCATGGCCTTTTCCGCAGTCACTCGAGATTGGAGTTGTTGAAGATTGCGAAGATGAGATTTGGTAGTTATTACCTCACCTTCAGGCGCCTTTTGAAGGTAAGAGAGTCAATGACTAGCATGGTATCAAGTCCACATTGGCAGGTATTGAAGGAAAGGGCTACAAATGCAGCTGGCAGGGGAGGTTTTGAAATGGTGGAGGAGGCCGCTCTTGATGGTCAATTTTGGACAAGTGTGAGGCAAGTTTTGGATTTCACCAAGCCCATTTATCACATGATTCGGTTTGCAGATACAGACAAACCAGTGATTGGCGAGGTGTATGAGCAGATGGACACCATGTTGGGGCAAATAAAAGATATTGTTCATAACAGAGATCCCGACTTGTACAAACTGATTCACGATTGTGTCTGTGAATGGTGGAATAGACTTAATCTTCCACTACATTGCTTGGCATATATCCTTACACCAAAATACTACTCTACGTCTTGGTTGGGCCAACCTGCAGCAGGGGTGGGGTTAGGACCAAACCCCATTTAGATCCAGAGGTAACTAGAGGATATTTGGAAGCATTAGAAAAATTGGTACCTGACAGGGAGGAATGTGCAGCTGTGCGCCTTGAAATAGGCAGATACTTCAGTGGCACTGGTTTGTATGGTAACTTCCATGCAATGGACGATAAAGATAGATTTGATACTCTCACATGGTGGGAAACATATGGCGGGCAGGGACTTTTGCCAAAATTGGCAAAAAAAGTTCTTTCACAGGTTGTAAATACTTCTTCTGCAGAGAGGGGTTGGAGCACCCACAGCTACATTACAGTTACATACATAATGTGAAAAGGAACAGACTCAATGAAAACCGAGCAGAAAGCTTGGTTTATGTGCACTACAACTTGAGGTTGTTGAGTCATTACTGTGATCGGGCTTATGAGGATCCCACATATAAAATTTGGTACAATCACCCAGAGGATGACAATTTGGAGGATGGCATTGTACATATTGAAGAACTGGAAGAGGAACTTGTAAGGGATGAAGATGAAGTAGCTGCAGCAGCCATGCCACCTCCACCTCCACCTCCACCATCCAGTAGCAGTGCTCGAGGTTCGAGTCTTGTTCCTTTGCTGTCGCCACCTCCATCTACACCCTCACGTGGAGGTTCTAGTTCTGGTTGTCGGTCTGTGCGGGAGACTCCTAGAAGACCACCACGACCTGCTTATACTCCTGGAGACTCTCGTGGCAAGGGCCACATGTAGATTTATCATTTACAGTTTACTTGTCTTTTTTAGTTTCTATTGGACTTTAGTTTTCATAACTGTTGAGTTTTGAGTCCCTTGACTCTTGACTCTTTCATATCATAATGATATTTTTTGTAAACAATATATCACTGTGACAATGAAAATTTGAAGTTTGAAGTTGGGCCTTGGCAATTATAACTCATTGGTAATGATTGTGACTTATGAATATGATGCTTCGTGAAAGACTAAAGTTGTTTCATTTCATTTCATTATTCATGTTTCATTTTATAAATTTATAACATTTCATATCATGTTTATATCTTAGAAGTAATATCTAAGATATTACTTCTTGTAATGGTTAAACTTTGCTTACAAGTACAACTTTGGTGATCAATGATGATAAATGCTATTGAATTTTCAATTTTGAAAACTTTAAGATTGAATTTGATTAATCATGATTCATGAGACTCAATATGTTGCAGTTGTAATATGTATTTTACTATCTTGTGGACATGGTTGATGACGATTATAATTTCTAGATGATTGATGTGATATGGTTCAATGATCAATCTATGTTTTTTTATGTTTTTATGTCTAATTCATCATTCTACATGTTTTTGTTGACATATATGTATCAAAAATTAAAAAATATATAAAATATATATATTTTTAAAAAATCGCTCCCGGATTCGCTCCCAAACCGAGAGCTTCTGAAAATGGTCGCTCCCGCTCCCGCTCCCAAGTAACATTGGTTGAGAATAGTGGTGACAAATACATCCCAAGGTCTTGAAAGACCTCCAAGAGCAATGAGAGTGAGCTCCCTGTCATAAATAATTTCTCCAATAGATAGCAAGTCATTCTTGATTTGAGTTATTCTCGTGAAGTAGGATTGGATAGACTCCCCTTTATTCATTTCAATATCCTTCAACTTGTTTTTGAGAAAGAGGATTTGATTTACATTGTTCACTTTGAACATCCCAACCATCTTATCATACATCTCCTTAGATATTCCTAAATCAGAAATATAGGCAACCAAATGCTTTTGAATGGAGTCAATGATAATTTTCTTAGCTTTGACTTCACCTTTCTTATACTTCATCTTTGCGACAACCGGTGCATTTGAAGGAGGCTCCACCACTTTTCCCTGCACATAGTCCATTGCATCATGCTCTTCCAAAGTAAAGTCCAAAGTCATTTTCCATGCATGATAATTAGATCTGTCATTAAGCTTGTCCTCGGTCTTAAGTAGGATGTAGAAGCCATGGAGACTTGTCCAATAGTCTTGTCCAACATCTCTCTTAGTGATTGCTTTTCTCTCTCTTGCTTGGGCTTTGTCTTCACTTGGGCTCTGATACCATGATAATTTTCGTTAACAATGGTATGTCCTATGCTTAGCACAATTATTTCAATGTCCTTTAAGCAACCCAATGACAATTTCCAATTTAGAATTCCAATAGCAATTAACCATAAATCACATAGATAGTAACTATAGATAGAACATGAATAATAAAATGCAGAAGAAGCCAAGACAAGAGGACGTCAGATTAGGCGAATGCCAGGGAAAAACCCCAAGATGGGGAAAACCCTTTCATCAATTCTTCTTATTACTATATTAAATGTTCAGCAGAGAGAGAGTACAAAGACAAAATTGACTTGCCAAATCACAGTCAAAAGAACCCTGTCAAATCTGTAATCAAATGTTCAACACAGAGAGAGAGAGAGTACAAAATTCAAAATTGACTTGCCAAACCACAGTCAAAACAGCCCTGTCAAATCTGCAGTCAAATTCTACCCTAACCAAAAAGTCAACATAGATCAACACAGCAGCAAATCATCCTCTATGCAGCTTAGTCATACCCAGTCAAACTCGTCCTATTAAGGTGGTCAAAGTCAGCGCAAAATAGTTCTGAAAACAGCAGTCAAATTTCGTCAACTTTTGCAGTCAACTCTTCGGTCAAGCCTACGGTCAACCCCGCGACTGGTCTGCAGTCAAAATCAACAGAATGACTTAGTTCCTATGCCAATAAATGTGGCCTGCCAAAAACGAAATTTTGAACCAAAAATTGCAGTCAAATGTGGTCAAAACACCCTTGGTCAACGTTGGTCAAACCTGCAATAGACTTTGAAATTTCGACCCTGTAATTCATCCTTCTACTGCCACACGTGTGAGGAAAAGAGATGTCCAATAAGTTGTACGAACCAATCAGAAGAGGAGAGAGAAGAATGTGTGTTGAGAAGATGCCAAATGAGGTTTGAGGTCTCTCATATTTATACAAGTCGTTGAGGGTGAAAAGACATGTCTCTTGGGCTTCACGAGACTACATAATGATGTGGCCGACCTTGACAATTTGCACATGTGTGGGTATAAATTCAAAAACGCATTTCTTCTTATCCAAATTTAATGATCCTTAGGTCAATTTTGGTCCTTTCAAAAAGAGGAATTCAATGCTATAGGCAACTCCATCAAATGAGCACCCAAAGTGCAATTTGACCCTAGTTTCCAATTTTAACACCTTCCATCTTGGAAAAATCCATTGGCCCTCTCAACTTACCTCAAATCTCATCCCACCTAAAAAGAAATACTCGTCCTTGAGAATTAATTTGCTCATAAACTTTACTAATATGCCCTTCAAAAGAATTTTTGGATGCCAACGATCCCTCACATAATGTTCGACCAAGCTGAATATTGAATTTTCCACCCACAATTATTATTGGCCTTTATAAAATAATTTGGCCTCAATTAATATATGAGCTTATCCTCTGGAAATTGACAATATCGGCCCCCACACAGGCTATAAGTCTCATCCTTCTGAAGTGGAAGGAAAGAATAGTAATCGGTCTGGACTGGATCTAGAACTGCAAAATCGATCTATAGCACTGAGATATTGTTCTCTAATCAAGAAAGAACTTGAGATAGATCCTTCGGCAAATTTGACTTTTGCGGCACATCAACTAGCAGTCTTGATCAAATTGGAGCCTCGCCAAAATGTTCTACGACTAATGAAACATTGAATGTATTTCTCATGGCCCTTTTAATGATTCGGCTTGGATAAAAATTGCTCGTGCTCCTTCAATAAATAACATTGGGTTTGAAATATTAACCTTGGCATTCACATAATTAAAGCACATAATTAAAGAGTCTACCCTTTTAATAATCACTTTTTACAACACTTTACCTTGCCAAAATTTGCTCACACTTTTTTTAATAATAATTTGGACGGTTGTTTTAATAATTTCAAAACAAAACTTTGAGCAATTATGCCTTGAGAAAATTATGATCTTTTCTCTAAATTTGTCGCATAAGTATTATGGCGACATTTGCATAGGTCATTTTGTTGATAGCTTATTAAAGATGTGACAATTTCGTAATTGGATAAATTAAAATGTTTTTCAGCAATAATATGGCTCCTCTGGCAAAGATATATCTTCTACAATAAAATTAACTTCCAACAAACAAAATTTGGCACCTTCAAAATAAAACCCTTGAACTTCTTCCGAAGTTGATCTGCAATAAAACTCTCAGGCTGGCAGGAAAACCATCTCTAATACCACTGTAATTTTCCAAATGCAAAAATTTGGAGATTTCTCGAAATTTAACTCAAAAATACTTCAGATAAAATTTCCATTCATAACTAGAAGATTGCCATGTAAAATTTAACAACATATAACTACAAATAACTGTAACGACCAACAGTCGTATACGCAGCAGAAATATTTAAAATACTTCGAAGACAGAGACATCCATTGTAGGACAGTAATTGTAAATTCCGTATTGTATAAAGAATTGATGTAGGATGGTTAAAAATGAGAATAAGGGTCTTGTATATATAGCCAAGTAAGTACCCTTTCATGAACAGGGATGTCTGTAGAGACATGCCTCTGTGTTTAACTAATTATTATTTAATTACATTTATTATGATTATTATTTATTATCTATTTTTATTATTTTTATATAAATTATGTTCATAACATTGCTTTACCCTTCAAAAAATTTATCCTCAAAGCTTGTTGATGACAGGCCTTGATCCCTTTTTCTGCTACAAATGTCTTCTCATCTCAGGACAGTCATCTTTATCGTTACAAGTTGATATGGTCCTTGGAGTGACATAAAATTTTTGCACGAAGGAAGGATCTGACCATCCTAATTAATCTTTCGTGAAATTTTTTGATTACTGCAAAAAAAAAAAAAAAAAAAAAAAAAAAAAAAAAAAAAAAAAAAAAAAAAAAAAAAAAAAAAAATATTACTAGAAATTTGTGATGAATTGTTATCACTGGACTGAGTTGTGCGGACTTCACAATTCTTCGGAATATAAGTTTGTTGTTTATGTTGGGAGCGATACGGATTCATAGATTGATTGAGATATTTGTTCTTGTGATTCGGATGTAGATAACGAGTTCTTTTGATTTCTCTCACCATGTTTATGGATGGATTCTGATTTACTTCAAGTTTCGATGTCGTCGAGTTGGTTACAAAATTTTCACTTGGAATTTCCTTCGTCTCACTATCTAAGTGTGTTTTTTCTTTAACTGATGTGTCTTCTTCTTGAGTTGTGGTATTCATTGGATCAGTGTTCATTCCATTTTCTTCTACTTGGACTAAAACAACCGGAGACTTCGAGACTATTTCTTGAAGTTGTTCTAACTTGTCATTAACTGACGGCATGTCACGTTTAAGCTTCTTTATTTGTGTAAGGAGGTTTTGGTTATGATTCCTTAGACGTAAAACCTCTTCTCTTTCTGGAATGTTCATTTCATTCTTAGTAGCCTCCTCATCTTTAGAACTTTTGATTTTTTCTAATGATGTTTGATTAAGGTTCTTTAAACGTAAATTTTCTTCTGCTTGTTCCATCAAGTGCTTCTTCAGCTCCTTCTTTATGGCCTTAACTTTCTTGACTTGTTCGAGTAGTTTTTCATTGTGTTCTCTAAGGCACGAAATTTCTTTGTCTTTACTGGAGATGGCTTCTTCAAGCTCTTTCTGCTTCTTTGGTATAGTTTTTTAATTATCTTGAAACATTAATTTTGAAATATCCTTAAAGTCTTCTAATGAAGATGTTATTGATTTTGATTTGCTTGTCATGTCTCGAAATGTGACCATCTTTCCCTTATAAGAAAACACCAAAATTTGTTTCTCTATGTTTAACACAAATGTACCCAATTCCTTAAACCAAGGTTGACCGAGAATGATGTCAATGTTTTTATTATACATAGTTACAACACGAAATTGAGCTATGTACTCATAATGATCTACTATCACTTGTAAATCACTAATTTCATACTCTTTTTGGCCACAAATAACTTTTCTTTCACCCATGCTTGGCTCTAGAATTAATAGCCGATTTTCCAAATTAATGTTGATGTAATTTTCCTCGTTGCTTGTGTTGATAGCGATATTAATTTCTTTTCCTTGGATACTTCCTTTTAATGTAATTAATCTATGATTCATAATTGAAAGACCTTTATTGGAAAATCGTCCTTCCTTCATCTTTTTCGAATTCAGATCCATTTTTTGCTTGTCGATAATTTTTCATCAGTGACATTGATATGTTCTTCCTTTCTTTTATTCAAATAAACGCCCTTCCTTTTTTTTTAATATATATATATATATTCCTTTTAATAAAAATCTTAAATGAACTTTTATATTTACTTCAATGATTCATCTTTTATATTTTGAATTAGAATTTTCCCTTTGTTCTTCTTACTTCTGTTTTTTGTTCCTTTTGCAATTAGGTAATCTTCTATAAAACTTAAAGGTTCTTAAGCCAAAACTCCTCTTTTTTTCCAAACTGTAAACCTTAACCTTTTTATTCTTTACTTATGTCACTTTTCAAAATATACTAATATAATACCTTTCTTAATAAGCTCCTTGGCATCTAATAAAGTTTCTCATATATATATATATATATATATGAACTTTAACGGAATTTAATATCTCATATTTTAAAACATTTATTAAATACTCATTTAACTTCTTATGGGTTTTACTTCTCACCCAACTTGAATAAGTTATGGGTTAATTTATGAACTGATTGAATATTTTTGGCATTTGTTATGAAAGGTCACGGCAATACATAGGGGTATTGGGAACGTGCCCGCCAAGATAATCACCGTACGAACAGCAACAGACACTGAAAATTTTTCAACGATTATTGTGTACGATAGGGATAATCCTTGAAGGCTACAACAGAATTTTTGTTTTCTTGGAGCACCCAATCGATTTATACGTAGGGGAGTGGGTATGAATAGTAGACAATAGATGGTGGTTGTCGCTTTGAATTGCAACGATAGTGGCGCTGGAGACGGCAGATGCAACAGGGGTCTATGTCGACTAAATTGGGGCAGTGCGGTGGCAGGACTCGGATGACGACGACAGGGAATATGCTACAAGAAACGAGATTTTTCGTGGCAGGGAAGGTTGGGTGGTACAGTGGTGGTTGGAAGCTGGGTCAACAAGGAGCGGTGAGATATTCGGTTGGGCGCTGGCAGTGGAGGTTTTGGTAGCGTCGGGCTGAGGACAAGCCTGTGGTGTGAAACAAGGGTAGCTATGACGCTACTGCAGGTGGGGTCTGTCAGGTGGACTGCGAGGTTGTGGCGGCTATCATGCTTGTGGTGTGCAACAGTCTGACGTCAGCTAGCAGCTAATGGTTGTGTTGACATGGGTGGCTGCATTGTGTTTGTTTTTTATTTTTTTATTTTTTTATTTCAATATATATATATAGATATTAATGAATTCCATATTTCTTTTTTTTTATTTTTTATAATTATATGGCCAAAGGACTGGCAGTAGATCTGGTCGAATGGAGAACCTCCAACTTTATTGCGAAACACTTGAATTACACGACAACAAGCTTGACGAGAGGTTGATGGCCAAAGGTCTGGTGATCAGCCAACGTGGCTCCAATACCAATGTAACGACCAAAAATCGTATACGCAGCGGAAATATTTGAAATACTTCGAAGACAGAGACATCCATTGTAGGATAGTAATTGTAAATTGTATGTTGTATAAAGAATTGATGTAGGATGATTACAAATGAGAATGAGGGTCTTGTATATATAGCCAGGCAAGTACCCTTTCATGAACAGGCATGTCTGTAGAGACATGACCCTGTGTTTAACTAATTCTTATTTAATTATGTTCATAACAATAACAAGATAATGAGCAGAAATAATCTTAGCTTTATTTATAATATATAAACTGGGGTTTTACATGTTGAAACAACTAATATCGTTGAGATAGAACTGGCCTAAAAATTTGCTCCAATGTTGTGTTGGCCCTCCAAAACTGAACTGAAATGCCACTGCTAAGCTCGCGTGTGAATTCTGGATGAATTCACCAAGGGGAGATGGGTACTCGCGCAATCTCACTAAATCACCCGATGGTTTCCACCCTGGGGCTACAAATGAAGTAGAGAACCGGGTTCTCAAACCTCTCATACAAGAAGAAAGATCAAATCTAAGATGTCCTCTAATGGTCTCCTCTTTTTATAGATCTAATGGATCCCTCTAGAACCTCTTATTTTATTATTATTTTAATCATTGAGCACTTTTCCCTCTTTTTATTTTAATTAAAAAATCTTTTTAATGTGGGAAAATGGTAAATTGGCCACCATGCCTCCTCAAGCCACTGAAAATCACTTCTACCCATCCCATCCTATAGATCTTCTCATTCTAGCTCCAATGAGCTATTAATTGAGTTAGGCACAATAATAACCCTGTTATACGGGAATTATCAGAATGCAATGGAAGGAGAAGCATGTTGTGCGGAATCAATCTTGATGATGGAATATGGCAAGTGAATTCATTCAGACCCCATAAAACATCTCCAAAAGCCACTAGACCCGCTAATGAAGTAAACCTGCACTTGTGACCTGTCTGCCTCCAACCCTGAAAGTCCATCCTAACCATGCTATAAGGAACACCAGAAAAGGGAACATCATAAACCAAGCTTCATCAAGAAACTATCTATGCGAGCATACCAAGCTCTTGGAGCTTGCTTCAAACCATAGAGGGCTTTTTTCAGCCTACACACGAGTTTTTGGATCATGTACTTCAAAGCCTTGTGGTTGCTCCACAAATACTTCTTCTTTAAGGAAGTCATGCAAAAAAACAATGTTCACATCCATTTGGTGAAGACAACATCCTTAGCTAGTCGTTAGAGCTACAATAGATCGAATGGCGGTGTAACAGGCAACGGGTGCAAAATTTCATTATAGTCTATTCCCTCTTTCTGAGAGAAACCTCTAGCCACAAATCTAGCTTTATATTTTTCAGTACTGCCATCAGCACCATGTTTAATTTTATACAACTATTTAGAAGATGCAATAGATTTACCTTGGGGTCTTGGAACCACTACCCATACATCATTATGAATGATGGATTCATATTCTTCAACCATTGTGTCTTTCCACTCTTGGGCCTTTACAGCTTCTTCAAAAGTACACAGTTCAACTTGAATAATGTTGCTCATGGCTACAACATATCCTTGAAACCAACAAGGTTTCTTTCTTTCTCAGAAAATTCCTTTAGGGGCAGCATCTTGAAGAGTGTCAGGAAGCCATAAAGGTCTCCTTTTAGAAGGAGTATCACATGGAGGAGAATCCAAAGGATCCATGGGTTCCATGTGTTCATCAGCAAGATTAGTTTTAGCTACAGGATCTTCTTGTATTTTAAATACATCATCTTGACTATCAACATTAGTATGAGGAAGAGGGGTGTCTTTTGCTTTTCCAAGAGCTGCATCTTCATCAAGTGTTACATCCCTGCTAAATTCTATATTTTTTTGACCAGGTAGATATATTCTGTAAGCTTTAGAATTCTCACAATAACCAACAAACGTACCTTTCTTACCTGAAGCTTCCAGCTTGTTCCTTTTCTCTTTTGGGACATGGAAGTAGACAGGACAGCCAAAGATCCTCAAGTACCCAACTTCAGGCTTTTCGCCAGTGAAGACTTCTTCATAAGTCTTGTTGTTTAGGCCACGTGGAGGAGACTTGTTTTGGACATAGACAGTTGTGTTCGTAGTTTCTCCCCATAGAAACTTTAGCAATCTTTTATCATGCAACATAGCTTCAACCACTTCCATGATAGTTCTATTCTTTCTCTCGGACACACCATTTTGCTCTGGGTTATGTGGTACAGTGGTCTCTTTTCTAATTCCAGCTTCTTTGCAGAAGTCATTGAAATCATTGGAAGTGAACTCTCCTCCATTGTCAAATCTAAAGATTTTGATCTGCTTTCCAGTTTGTTTTTCTACTAGAACTTTGTAATCTTTGAACATGTTAAAAGTTTGACTTTTATTTTTCAGAAAATAAATCCATGTTTTGCGAGAAAAATCATCCACAAAGATAATATAAAACAAGTAACCACCAAAAGAAGTTATAGGCATTGGCCCACATAAATCAAAATATACAAGATGCAATACCTTACTGGTTCTTCTTTTGCTTGAAGGGAATGGTCCCTTCATTTGCTTTCCACTTGCATACCCTTGGTAAATGCCATCATGATCAGATTTGATTTCCGACATTCTGAAAACCATCTTTCTCACATGAGGTAATGCTTTGTAGTGCAAGTGAACGAACCTTCGGTGTCAAAGTTCACTTTGATGATTGATGTCATGGATTAGTGCAGGACTAGGCCTTCCATTGGATTTTGTAGAGACCTTCACATCTAGATCCTAGAGAGAGGGTATCTCTCATGTTGGATCTTAATGGCCAAGTGAGAATTGTACCATTTATGAAAGCAACTTTCATTCCTTTATCTTCTTAAGTTGATATGGCCATAAGATTCTTCTTTAAACCAAGTACATATAAAACTTCTTGAAGAGTCAAAGCTTTACATTGATCCAGATGGAAAGAAATGGAACCAAACCTCTTTATGGGATATGTAGAGTTTTCTCCAAGAATGATCTTCATATTTGTCTCTCTCAACCAGATTAGAGAGTACTTCTTTGTAACCGGTAAAGTGCCTTGTAGCACCATTATCAACCAACTAGCTATCACAAGAATCTACAAGAGATGAACTACAAAGATCAGAAACAAGAAAGTACTCTAATAGAGTCTCAGTTGCATTATTAGCATATCTTTGGTTCCTTGAAGAACGGTAGTTTCCTCTGCAAGAAGAAGGAGCTTATCTTCTTCTATAATCAGATTTGTTGGAACGATTGTTGAAGTTGGATTTTGATGCTCTTTTGTTTTCTGAACAGTGACAAGCATAGTGGCCATGCTTGCGACAGTTGTAGCATTGGATTCTTATAAGTCTTTGGTTTATTGAGAGGAGATGTTGGGAGCAGGCTTTCTCGAATAGTGAATTCGTCTTTTTCCTTTCTTATTCTTACCTTGTACAACAAAGGCAGTAGGCTCTCCCTCCTCATACTTGGGAATTCTCCCTCTGGAAATTATTCTGGCTTCTTCTTGACCACACTTTCCCAGAAGCTCATCAAATGTAGGAAACTTATCAATGTTGTTGATGGTAGTAATAAAAGTCTCCCAAGAAGAAGGAATACCTTCAAGCATAATCAGCACCAGTTCTTTGTTAGGAATAGTTTTGCCTGAAGTTGACAATTAATCTTTGATTTTTGATATCCTCATGAAGTATGCTTGAATGATCTCTCCTCTATTCATTTTGATATCCTTGAGTTGATTCTTCAAGGCAAAAATTTGACAAGTTGTTCACTTGATACATTCCAATCAGCTTGTCATACATTTCTTTGGATTTCTTCAACTTGGCAACAAAAGTGATGAGGTGGTCTCCAAGAGAGTCAATGATAATCTTTTGAGTCTTGACTTCTCCTTTCTTGAATCTCGCTTTGGTAGGAGCATTGGAATTTTCAGCTGGTTTTGTTATCTCTTGTTAAAATTGGCAACTAGGGCCAAACTCCATGTGGATCAGCGTATTTATGGCAGCTGATATTTTTAATAGATCCCTCTCGTCGAGAGGTATAGGATTGATCTAAAGATCATCCGATTCCGATAAGTATTTATGGAGATATGAATTTATTTTGATTATGGAATTATCATCCAGTCGACCAGCGACTTAAGTAGGCTCTAGAAGCCCAAACGTCATGTCTATTCAACCTATACGTTTTTGGTATAAATAGAAGAGGATTTCATGTCATTTGGAAGACACATTCTTCATGTGATCTCCTCCTCTCCACGTCTTGGGTTTTTGGTGAAGGAAGGACACTAAGAAGAATACGTTGGCCTTGTATGATGCCCTAGCTGCTGTACGTTGCCCTAGTTGTTGTATGTTACCCTAGCCGCAGGTCATATGTGCCCTAGCCGCAAGTCAAGGGAAGGCTCCTATCCTCTGCTCAAAGGAGTTCCAATAAACAATGAATATGATGCCCTAGCTGTTGTATGTTGCCCTAGTTGTTGTACATTACCCTAGCTGCACGTCAGATGCGCCCTAGCCGCAAGTCAAGGGAAGGCTCCTATCCTCTGCTCAAAGGAGTTCCAATAAACATTCAACATGATGCCCTAATCTGTTGACAAGTATTGCCCTAATCCGTTGTACAAGAAGACTCTCAGATGCATCAAAAGGAGACTTTAATTTGTGGTTAAGGAGAGGCCTAACCCGCAGTAAATGGAGGACTAATACGCAGTAGAGGAGGCTCTTATATCCGCATCACCAAAGCCCTAATCCGTTATCATAAGAAGGCTCGTAAACCGTAGTCTAGAAGAGAGACCTTCAATCGCAGCAAAATGAGTCATAACGCAGCAAGAAGAAGCTTAAAACAAGCATGAATTGCCGAAGATAACAACACAGAGATAGAGGTTGTTCCTAGGCTTGGGTCAAGGACTGTTTGCAAGGAAAAGGAGCTATAGCATATTACACTACTGCATTCATGGTTATTGGAAGTTGTTTGGTGGAAGACCGTAAGCCTATCTTGCTACCACACCAACGTCAAAGGGCAGCATGATAAACAGCAGTGATAGAATGGCATACCTGTAGCAACCCTATCACAATGAACAGCAATGATAGAATGCCCTTTGTTAGAACAGCGGCGTGATGATGATGCACATTAGTATGGACAGCATGATGATGGATAAGATCATGGACATGGGCAGCATGAAGTTGAATGAGATCATGAACATGAAGGGCAGCATAATGATGGATAAGATCATGGACATGGGCAGCATGAAGTTGAATGAAATCATGAACATGAAGGGCAGCATGATGATGGATAAGATCATGGACATGGGCAGCATGATTAGTGCAACATGGTGCAGTATGTAGTGGTACAGCAAGAGAACTAGATGCAGCACGATGACAGGTGAAGGAGTCAACTTGGAGAATCAGTTGAAGCAGAATGTCTTTAACTGATCTCATCGTTATACGAAATGATCCATGCTAGATCCAGATAAGTCATAGTGTTGACTTCTGTTGTAAATGTACTCTCTCTCTCTCTCTCTCTCTCTCTGCTAAACTTTGAAGAACATAAAAGAAGAATTGATCAAGGGTTTCCCCACATTGTGGGTTTGTCCCTGGCTAGCGCCACATCTTGTGTCCTCTTGTCTTGGCTTGTCTTCTGCGATTTATATTTATGTTCTATCTGTAGTTTACTTTAATGTTGATGTCTAAGTTGCACAAAACGGGGAAAATGGTATGAGTTTTTGAAACGGGCACGGGTACGAAACATGACCCTCCCAAATTTTGGAAACAGGGAAACGCAATATATATATATATATATATATATATTAGGACATTTAAGAAATATGTGCAATCATAAAGCACATATGATACATTCTAACTTATTACATTATGATTAAATTGTCAATTGACAATGCATAAACTATAAGTTTCTAAATTTACATCACATTTACTCATGAATGATCACATAATGAAAATAGCAATATCCAAAATCAGCCACAAGAAATTTCTAATTTCTTGTCTCGTGCTTAATTGGGAGTCTCCTCCTACATAGTCAAACGACCTTAGTGCTCTTGATTAAATACAAGTTCCATACCCTAGTACCCTACGTGTTCTTGATTATTGGGAGTCTCCCCTGCATAGAAGGCTTGGTTCTCTTGATTAAATACAAATTCCATACCCTTGTACATGACAAAATCCAATGGAAACATTACAATCCCCCCAATCCTAAAAAAAAGATAAGTCTGCTGGATTTTGAGTGAGATCTAAAATTCTACTTTCTCCATATGAAATCCAATGAGGGCGAACCCACTCTCAAACATCCTGAGTCATTTCATGGTAATGTTAAAAATTTAAGTAAAAGGATGAAAATGAGAAATAAAGGAGAATGTCACTTTAAGAATTTAACATTACCATGAACTGCATATCAACACTAGGGTCATAGGCTTGAACATTACGCTGCCCCACTCAAAAAATCCTCTTTTTTATAACTTGAGAGGCATCTAGAAGCATCCAGAAGATATTTTAGTCGCCCAATAAAAAATTAGAAGCGAAATTTTTTTAAAAAAATACAAGAAAAAGTCAAGTTAGAAGAGGAAACTCCACCATATGACCTAGAAACGCGTTTCTGGCCGTACTGGCCACATTTCCTCCTCGAGAAACGGGCCAGTACGGCTGGAAACGAGTTTTCAAGCCGTACGGTACGAGTTTCCTCGTTTTTGTTTCGTTTCCGGCCGGAAACAGACCCTTCTGCAACGTTTCCTGCAACTTAGGCTGATGTGATTGCTAACTGTGAAAATTCAACTAAATTGCTCTAGCATAGAACATACCTAAAATTAACATCTCTCCCTCAACATACTCAAGAACATCATGTTCCTCAATAGTTATATCCAATTTGGCCTTCCAAGGGAAGAAGTTTGAAGCATCAACTCGCTTCTCTTCATTCTTGGAGTAAGAGGAAAACACCTTGATCTGCTCAAACTTTAAGCAGCAAATAGAGAGGGACAACAAAAGATATATTAGCAGAAAATGGACTGCAAAAAGAGTGGACAACACTTGATATTTCAGCAGAAAAATGAGTTGCAAGTAGAGTAAACAATAAGTAGAAAATGAGTTGTAACTAGAGTGGACATCAAGCAAAAAATGAGTTGTAACTTAAGTGGACAACAAGCAAAAAATGAGTTGAAAATGGAGTGCACAGCACTTGATATCTTAGCAAAAAATGAGATGTAAATGGAGTGTACAGCACTTGATATCTTAGCAGAAAATAGGTTGTAGAGAGAACGAACAACAAGAGATTTTCCAGCAGAAAATGTGTTAGGGAAGCACTAGTCTCCTTCAGTTTGTCTTCACCAAAGCTCTAATACCATGTTAAAAATCAAATGTTATATGTTGTTACAATCACTTAAATCCAGAACTTCTTCATGTTGCAATATAAGTTAAGTAATTGTAGATAGAACATAATAGAATACAGCCAAGAACTCAAAGAGAAAAAAAGAAGTTAGGTCAATAACCAGGGAAACATCCAAATGGGGAAAACCCAACCAGATTCTTCTTCTATTAGAAATCAATTGTTTAACAGAGATACAAAGTACGCTGAGAGAATGAAGAAGTTCACCCAAATCTAAAGAAGATCTTTGATAGCAGTAGTTGATGCAAACATTGAATCACTTTGGCTCTCCAAGATCTGCTCTTGCTCTTCAAGACTCTCTCTCTCTCTCAATCTTCCTCTAAACTCTCCAACTCTCTCTTTCTCAAATTCGAATTCTCTTTTCAAAAGCACAAGTAAGTGTGTCAAGTGAGGATGAGAGGCACAAATGTATAAAAAGTGCAAGGAGTGTTGAAATTTGATGACGAAAAAAAAGTTTTATGCAATCCCAACCCGGTTTTAATTTCACCTTATCACTCACATTCAGTTAAATGCCCTTTTCCATAAACATACATTCAACATATAGAATTCTAGAAATGAAATTTTCAGATTAAAACAAGGGACTTTCAACACATGCTGAAAATAAATATCATTACCAGAGCAGCAACACATAAAAATATATACATATTTTTGGTCAACTTAGACCTAGGCAAAACCCCTTCAATCTTCTCCAAGGAAAACCTGTTAGAGAGCTCTTCAAATTTATTTATCTTTCAAGCTCAAGAAAAATACATTTGCAGAGAAAACGAAACAACAAAATACAACTTATCTCTTCAGCCCAAAACTCCTTGAAAATTGTGCCCACTTTGCCTTGATTTTCGTGCCCACTTGAAGTTGAAAATATGTACTATACTGATACGATTGTACGGACTAAATTGTGCGTACTATACGAATTTATGTACTGTTGTACGCATTATACAGATTAGTTTTTCAACAATAAAAAGCAAAAACTTCTCTCGAATGGCGTGCAACTCACAGCATTCAATGTTGTTCATACTATACCTTCTGTTGTCTTCTATGCCTTGATTTCCATGCCCAGATTTGCACAAAAATCACTCCTCCAACTCTCAGCCTTCTTTCTCCAATTTGCTCATGAAGAATGAATACAGTCTCTCTATTTTTCCCCTCTTTTGTTTCCCTAAATGACTTTTGGGCAACTCTAAGATCTAATGCTCAGATTCATTTAGATCAAGGGATAAGAATAAATGTGCATTTAATTCTCACTTTCTATTTTTTAACTCACCCATTAAATAAAGTACCCACATTGTACTTTGTCTAAAGCCACTTTTCACTTTATAATTTAACATTGACTTTACCACTTATAAAGTCACTTTCACTTTAAAAGGTCACACTTCGGAAAAGAATTATTTTGGACACTTTTCCCTAAGTAGAGACTAGCCCATGAGAAACCACTTGTCCAAGATACATTAAAAATCAACACTCCCTCTTACTGAGGAAAGTGTTTCTCACCACACCCATTTTGTCCCTGTAATGGACATGCTTGCCTCTTGGCAAGGACTTCGTGAGAACATCGGCGACCTGCTCATCTATTGATATATACTCCAACTTCACTGCCCCCTTCTGAACATAGTCCCTGATGAAATGATACATCATATCTGATGTCAATGTGTTTTGACCTATCATGAAACACTGGATTCTCCGTGAGTTTAATGCAACTCTGATTATCACAGTGAATGAACGTCGGTCTCAACTCCTGATCAAATAGGCCATACAACAACTTGTGAAGCCAAATGGCCTCACAACTAACCTGACTAGCAGCCATATACTCAGCCTCAAAAAAGCTCAAAGCAGCTGACTTTTGCTTTCGACTAAACCACGACACAATTGCCGAACCCAATCTGAAGCAACACCTTGAAGTGCTTTTCTTGTCAGAAGCATAGCCTGCCCAATCTGAATCTATGTAACCTGCCAACCTCCATCGCCCCGCCTATGGTCCAGACCATAATCAACAGTCCGTGCTCTGCAACTACCCAGTGCACCTTCCTGGGCTCAACCATGAATTGGCTAAGTGTGTTCACTGCAAAGCATATATTTGGCCTAGTGTTGACCAGATACATCAAGGACCCAATAAGCTGCCTATACAATGTGGGATCCACCAAACTAGAATCTGAAGCATGAATCTTCTTGCAGTTGGTGATCATAGGTGTAAACATGGGTCTATAGTCTGCAATGTGAAATCTGCTCAACACATCCACAACATACTGCCCTTGCCTCAGAAAGATATGCCCCTCCTCCTACCACACCTCAAGCCCCAAAAAGTAATGCATCAACCCAATGCCCTTCATCTCGAACTCCATAGCAAGATCCTCCTTGCAACCACTAATCAGTCTCTCTACCCCAGTAATGAACATGTCATCAACATACAACACAAGAATGAGTGCATCATCCCCTACAACAATGTAGTATAGGTTTGGATCTCATCACTCTTCGTGAAACCCATCTACTACAAGTATCAATTCTCGAATACCAAGCTCTCGGAGCTTGCTTAAGTCCGTAGAGTGCTCGCCTCAACCAACATACATGGGTCTCCCACCCAACTACCTCAAAGCCCTGTGGTTGCTCAACATACACCTCCTCCTCTATAACTTCGTTTAGAAATGTGGTCTTCACATCCATCTGATGGATTTGCCAACCCATTTTTGCAACAATAGAAATAAGGGACCAGATAGAAGTGTATCGAGCTACGAGAGCAAAGGTCTCATCATAGTCAACTCTCTCTATCTATGAGAACCCTCTAGCCATAAACCTCGCCTTGAACTTCTCAATGCTGCCATCCGCAGCATGCTTGATTTTGTAGAGCCACCTGGAAGTCACAACTGACTTGCCCTCAGGCCTAGGCACCCCTTCCCAGACATTGTTCTTAATGATAGAGGCATACTCCTCCACCATAGCCTCTCCATACCTCTTGGCTGGTAGCCTCCTCATAGCTAGTACGCTCAGAGTCAACAATGTTGGTAGCCTTGGCTACATAACTGCAAAACCGCTCAGGTGGCACACTCTCCCTATTCACCCTCTTCAGAGGACCAACGGACTCTGCTTCCTTCAAGGTGTCTTGAAGCCACTTGGACCTCCTCTTCCATGAAGAAGCTTCCCCATAGGGAACCTCATCCTCTGCCCCCCAGTCTGATGAACCTGAAGGTCTTCCAATTGACCCTAGTGTGCATGTACCAGCACCTGTCTTTGAAGAACCTATACTGGCACTTGTGCCTATGTCAGTTGAAGTGCCATGTGAACTCTTTACCAATGAACTCCCTAAAGAAGTGCTCAGTGAACTCGCCACTGGTGCCCCAAATGTCACTGGCACTGAAGTACCTCCTGTACCAGTCGATCCAAAACCCTAAGGTCTTGCTCCCTATACCTGACCTCCCTGCTGAGGAGAAGTTTGTGACTCTCTCTCATCATACTCCCATATTCTCCAATAGGCCCTCTCCTCCTCGAACTTCACATCCCTCCTAATCACTACTCTCTGTTTAGAAGGAATAAAGATCGGATATGCCTTCGAAGTCTCGTTGTAACCCATAAAGATACCCTTCTCTACCATGGGTTCCAGCTTCGTCCTCTGCTCCTTGGGGATATAAGAATATGTGAGACATCCAAAGATATGAAGATGTGCCACATGAGGCTTCTCTCCAGTGAAAGCCTCCTCCGGAGTCATATTCTCCAATACTCTATGAGGACTCCTGTTCTGAAGATAAACAGCAACATTGCAAGCCTCGTTCCACAAAAACAAAGGCAACCCCTGATCATGAATCATCACTCTAGCAGCCCCAACAATTGCTCTATTCTTCCTTTCAGACACCCCATTCTGTTGGGGGTTGTAAGGAACCGTGAACTCTCTACTAATGCCCTCATGTGCACAGAAGTCAAAAAACCCACCATCAATGTACTCACCACCATTGTCTGACCTCAAGACCCAAATCTTCCTACCTATCTGCTTTTCCACAAGAGCTTTGAACTCTTTAAAGCGACTGAAGACCTCACCCTTGGTCTTCAGGAAATATATCCAAGTCCTCCTAGAGCAGTCATCAATGAATATAATATAATACTCATAACCACCCAAAGACACATGAGACATACGATAACTAACATCAGTATGAATCAAGTCTAGTATACCTGTAGATCTGTTGTCGCTCGCTGGGAATGGTAAATTGGGGTACTTGCTCAAAGCACACCCTCTGCAAACCTCAAAATGCTCGACACTGAAATCAGGAACTCCAGTAGTGATCTCCCTCAGTACTCTCAAAGTTCCATGATGCATATGCGCCATCCTCCGGTGCCATAACTCGCACAAGTCTCTATTGTTGGTGGTACTAGTGTTAGTACTACTAGATGTGCTACTCACTAATGCTCTTGTCGACTGAAAACTGAACCTATATAGTTTCCCAGAGCGAACTCCAATCACTTTGGCCGAAGTGATAGAAGCTCCCCTGGGATGCATCAATACCTACCCTTCTGAGAAAGTGACGTCAAACCCCTTCTCCTCCATAGCAGCCATTGGAATCAAGTTCTTCTTCATCCCCGGAACATACAAAACATCCATGACCTTCAAAGGAGGCAAAGACTCCCTCTCAAAGGTCACAGTCCCCACACCAACAGCTCTCACAGTGCGGTCATCTCCTAGTACAAGCTCAATATCAGGTGCCCTCTCTGCAAGCTCTGAAAAGAACTCCCATGCGACTGTCATATGGTGGGAAGCCCCGTTATCTATGTACCACACGTCGAATGATGTACTCCTACTAGATGTAGAAGTAATAAATGCAAAGTCCTAGTCAAACTGTGAAGCAAATTGTTCCACCTTTGTTGAAGCTATAGTACCCTTCTTCCCCTTGTTCTTCCTCTCAGGACACGTAGCAGCATAGTGTCCCATTTTCTGACACGCCCAACATTTGACTTTGGACATATATGTATCTTTTTTCTTCTTCTTCTTCTCCTTTCCCTTAGCCCCATCTGATGAGGCCCCTTTCTTGGCATTCCATTTGTTCTTCCCCCTGGCTGTCAAGGCTACATCCTCCTCATCTGCTATCTTCACCATAGTTTTAAAATTCGGCCGATTCGAAACGGAAACGGCCGAGTTGATCCGTTTCATTGGCCAAAACTGTGACTCGGTTGAAGAAACGGTTCAGTTGGCCGAGTCATGGCTGACTCGGCCAACTCGGCCGTTTCCGTATTGACTCGGCCGAGTCATACACAGCAGCCCGTAACCCCATCCAAAACAGCAATTTAACATTTTTTAATGAAATTTTAAGGTGTTTGCTGATTGGTTTGGACTCCACTATGTTTTATGAATTAGCTAAATGTTATTTGGGGTCCATTTCCCCCTCCCAAACCCAATTTAACACACTCAAATGCTCTCTACTATTGATATGATATTCAAATTTCATGGTAATGTTAAATTCTTAAAGTAAAAGTGACATTCTCCTTAATTTTCATTTTCATCCTTTTACTTAAATTTTTAACATTACCATGAAATGACTCGGGATGTTTGAGAGCGGTTTCGGCCTCATTGGATTTCATATGGAGAAAGTAGAATTTTAGATTTCATTCAAAATCCAGCAGACTTATCAGTTTTTTCAGGATTTCAGGATTGGAGGATTGCAATGTTTCCATTGAATTTTGTCATGTATTAGGGTATGGAACTCGTATTTAATCAAGAACACCAATCCCTCTATGTACCTTGATGTTAGTGATATTGGTTGTCGACCTCCTTTGGGATTCGCTCCCAAACCAAGAGCTTCTGAAAATGTCGCTCCTGTTTTCGCTCTCGCTCCCCACTTTCGCTCCTGCTCCCAAGTAACACTGAGCTAGATGATGTTGGCAACTCTAGCAGTAGCGAACAGTACTGGTCACAGACTTTTGCTGTAGAGGCCATTTATAGCCTCCTTGGTTATGTGTTTTTGTTTTGATCTCTATATCATCATCGTGTATGTATTGGACAATGCACTGGGTGCCATTTTGATATAATGGATATATTCATGAGCCTACTTTGATCATATGTTGTCTTCTATCTATATTCTAATGCTGTGTGTTTGGAAACATGAATGAAAATCTTTAAAATTATGTGTTTTTATAAAAAATAAATATTTAATGTATTTTTTACAATGACCGAGTCATTGAAATCGAGCCGACCGAGTCGAAACCGAGTCGGAGTCGGAGTCGGAGTCGACCCTCGGCCGAGTCGGAGTCGGAGTCGGAGTTTTAAAACATTGATCTTCACCCCACCACTGCCAGTCCTCTGTATCTCATGCTGCACACAATCATCCCAGAATCTATCCCAATTGGGAAGATTCTCCCTAGAGGTAACAGCGTCTCCAAAGACCTCCCAAGACTTAGGAAATCCTGCTACAGCTATCCTGACTAACTCTGTGGGTGCAACTGCCTCACCAATAGCAGTCAAATCATCATGTACCTGTTTGACCCTGCCAAGATAATGAACTACACTTTCATCCTTTGTCATCATGATGTTCTTCAATTGTTCTTTGAGTACCATCTTCCTGCTCCCATTGGTACTCTGATAGAGAGTGGTTAGAGTTGTCCACATATGATATGCATATGTGTTTCCTCTCACCTGAGGAACCACATAATCCTTCAAACTGTCCATCAAAATCCTTTTTGTCTTTGCATTTTTTTTGTGAATTCAGCAAGCTCATCTGCAACAATAGGAGGTACAACCACTTGCCGCACTATGTCCCAAACTACTGCCTCCTCAAACACTGTCTGAATTTTGCCCTTCCAAACGACATAGTTGGATATCCCATCTAGTATGTCCTCTATCCTTGAAAACATGGTCATGATTGTTGTCCAAAATTTACAAAACCAAGAAAATTGAGAAACGAACTTTCCAGCACACCTTGTCGTCCCAAAAGTTCAGTCTATGTGAAATTTTACCTTGCTATCCCAAAATATCAGCTGGTTGTCCAAACTGAGTTTGCTGTCCAAAAATTCAGTTTGTTGTCCAAACCATTTTTGTTGTCCCAAACTATTGTCTGTTGTTCAAACTGCAAATTTCAGCGTATCACTCTGATACCATGTTGAAATTTGATGACTACAAAAAAGTTTCCTGCAATCCCAACCCGGTTTTAATTTCACCTTATCACTCCCATTCAGTTAAATGCCCTTTCTCATAAATATATACATTCAACATATAGAATTCTGGAAATAAAATTTTCAGATTAAAATTTAAAACACATGGGACTGTCAACACATGCTGAAAATAAATACGGACAAACCAGACCCCAACACACATAAAAATACACACAGATTTTTGGTCAACTTAGACCCAGGCAAACCCCCTTCAATCTTCTCCGGGGAAAACCTAATAGAGAGCTCTTCAAATTTATTTATCTTTCAAGTTCAAGAAAAATACATTTGCAGACAAAACAAAACAGCAAAATACAACTTATCTCTTCAGCCCAAAACTCCTTGAAACCCATGCCCACTTTGCCTCGACTTTTGTGCCCACTTGAAGCCGAAAATATGTACTATACACGGATACGACTGTATGGATTTTCGTACCACTGTACAAATATTTTTTTTCAAAAAATAAAATCAAAAACTTCTTTCGAACAGCATGCAACTCACAGCATTCAATGATGTTCGTACTATGCCTTGATTTCCATGCCCAACTTTGCCCAGAAATCACTCTTTCAGCTTGCTGCAACAAACTTCTCCTTCAGAACTTTTCTCCAACTCTCAGCCTCCTTTCTCCAATCTGCTCATAAAGAATGAATACAGTCTCTCTTTTGTTTTCCCCCTTTTGTTTCCCTAAATAACTTTTGGGCAACCCTAAGATCTAATGGCTCAGATTCATTTATATCAAGGGATGAGAATAAATGTACATTTAATTTTCACTTTCTATTTTTTAATTCACCCATTAAATAATGTACCCACATTGTACTTTATGTCTAAAGTCACTTTTAACTTTATAATTCAACATTGAATTTACCACTTATAAAGTCACACTTAGGGAAAAAAATTATTTTGGACACTTTTCCCTAAGTAGAAACTAACCCATGTGAAACCACTTGTCCAAGGTACATTAAAATTCAACAAGGAGCTCGAATTCATGAAGGGGTGACTCCTATGCCTTGAGGAGGAGTTACCTATGCCAAAATAGGAGTGTAACTTATGGCATAAAGGAGAGAAGTGTAACTTATGCATTTGGGAGAGAAGTGTAGCTTACTTATGCATTAAAGAGGTGTAAGAGGAATCCTTTTATGATGAGTCATTAAAGTGTGTAAGAGAGTGTAAGAGGTGCATAAGAGCATTAAAAAGAGGGAGGAATGAATCCATTAAGAGAGAAAAAGTAACGTATGTATTAATTGAGGAGAGTTACATATGACATGATTGAGTCCCATGATTGAAAGACTTGAATTTCTTTTTAATAATAATATAATAATATCATAAGAGAGAATAATCAGTAAAATAATAATAATATTGATGATTAAGTTAAAAATTAAACAATTGAGATTGATTAAGGACAAGTTAAGTGATTTTCATCATATATATATATATATATAAGATTATGAATTGATGGCAGCTGATTTACTATTTTTGGAAAGACATGGTTTCAACTTTCAAAGACAAACCTGACTTGATATTTTTAGAAAGTCACTGTAGAAAGGTCAGAAATGAAATTTTATTCAAGCAAATTAATCCCATAACTGTCAATTTCCAACATCCCATACTGAGAACATATGCCCCTAATATTAGCTGTATGTAATACTCTTAAGTATGTTTACATGAAATGTAATAATCGCATCATCTGCACAATCAAGTAGCAACAACAAACCAGTCAAAAACTAAATTTATACTCCTGTCCTTGCCAACCAATCTCTTGACTCAATGCCACATTTTCATGTCTGCAGCAGCCAACTAACAAAAATGAATAGGCATTTTTTAACAAAACATTTAACTGTGGCTGACCTTTTCAACAGTGAATGAACTGAGATCTGTTAATATGCTATAACATACAAAAAGATCAAAGAAAACAGCAGACTTCCAATAAAAACATAAGACATAAAAACTGAAACATACCAGTCTTCTCAATGGGTTCTGCAATAGATCTGATCAATCCACTTCTTTTGCAAATGAGAGATGTCTTTGCTGAGTTAATCACAGGACTGTCAAACAAGACATAGAAGAATTTACGTAAATTTCAGTGTCAATGGCACATTGGCATGTTATCATTGTTGAGTTCAAATATTTAAAGTTTAAACGTTAGCAGCCAGTCTAGTGTAACACACCAAACTGTCAGATACACATTGGATAATTTGAAAAAAGCATCATCAACAACCAGCTGAGAGATCTCTAAGAGGTCCCCACAAAAAACAAAAAGAACCCAGGAAAAAGTTTAAGACAAATTAGCTTGCTAGTTTTAACAAATCCATGTTGGAGAAGACAGGAAAGGTAATACACAAGATCTGTCAGTAAATCATTTGAGCAACTATGAATTGGTACCAAAAGACACAAGTTTTGTGGGTAAATCACTTGAGCAACTGTCAGCTACCAAAGGCAAAACAATGTAATCTGATACAAACTGTACACCCTACCAGGCATATTAACTTATGATTAGATATTAAACATTGTGGGATCCACACAAAAAAAAACACTGGCGGAACAAAGATGTCTCAGCACTCAAAGTGTGGGTGTTCTTTGATCTGGAGGGAGATCAGATATTCCTTCAACGTTAATCAGAACAGAATTTCCTGGCATCCAGGAGATGGTAAGAGCATCCAACTGTGAGAGGGTAGGCTAGATCAGAAATTCCTTTCTTATTATTCAGAAGAGAAATTCCTAGCATCCAGGAGATGGAAATATTATCCAGCTGTGGAAGGACAGAATTCTTGCTCAGACAGCCTGAAGCATAGAAATTGTTACTGAAGCAAGAAAACTGATAGCTTGTAGGCTTGAATGTAAAAATACACGAGGTATTTAATAATAATAATTTATTATATATAAATGTGTATAAGTGATATGAATGTTACAATGAGGCCTTGCTTTTATACCTTAGCAGGTGACCTTTCATGATTAGGCATGTCTTTTAGACATGCCTTTCACTTAACTTAATGACTATTTAACATAATCAATTTTTGATTATTAAATATTTAGATTTATTTTATTTATTGACATGTTATGAATTATATCCATAACATAGCCCCTTCCTTCGGAAGTTTTGTCCTCAAAGCTTTAATGCTCTGGATTTTCTACACTTAGTGTCTATCGTCTCGATGTGTATATTCTGGCCATCCTCTCGTCTTATAGCTCATCTGTAATATTCACTTGGATTTTTTTATTTTTATTTTTAACTCAATTTTTTTTTCTCTTTTTTTTAAATAACTCTAATTAAATTTTGTTTTAATAATGTTTTTCTTTGTAATAATGATATTTTTTTTAATTTAATTAATTAATTTTGATTGTATTATTGTATTAATATTTTATGAGCCACGAAATGACATACTCTACTGAACAAAATGACACACTCCGCCGGCAGAGAATTTACGGGAGAAGAATCAATGGAAATGTTGTACTAATGTGGGAACAAAATAAATTGATGGGGTTAATTAGCGGGTCGGACGAGAAACGGAGAGTGCGCTGAAGTCTGCCTGTTGACTTGCGGCAACACAAAAGCGGCTGGCGGTTTTGTCCGATGTCGGGGCCGAGGCTTGCCTGTTGACCTGCGGCAACACAAAAGCCACTAGCACTTGCGTGGTTGCTCTGCAAGTGATTGTTGAAGGCGTGTTGGTAACAGAAACAGGTTTCTGAAGTATAAAAACCATACCACTGCCTCCATTAGCCGAGGACTGAAAATTGCTTCTCGCATATTTGAATCCAAACTTTGTTCGTTTGTCTCAGTGCCAGCAATGAGCACATATACACAGTCACCGTCGCAAACAAACATCTTTTTATCCCATGATGTGAAAGAGAAAGGCGGTGGGGGAAGCATACTCTTGAGACCAAGAAATGAATTCCACACCCACAGACCAATATCTTTATCACGAAGATTGTCATGTTTCTGGAATAAACCGCGGAATACAATGAATCCTCCAGAGGAGAGTATAGCCTCTGGGTTGTAAAGATGGTCATACCGTAATGGGTAATTACCTGTCATAGCTTTAGCCCACGATAGACTCAACAAGTACAAGGTCGGTCGCTTATCCCATGGCAAACTCCGAGATAATGGAGGAAGGACTTCCGCCATAACAATAGAATCACTCGATCCATCTACTAAATCTCTTTCTGAGGTGGATGCCTCAAATGAGGCTTTACCAACAGTATGCATTTCATTAGTTGTCATGTGCTCCTCACCGAGTAGCACTATCTCAAACCAGGCAGTCGTCTCAATCTTGTTTGAACTTGTGTTTCGTAAGGTATCTGTCAAATCAATTATCAAACCCAGTTCTCTCATCAAAACCCATTGTTGGAGCAACACTTGCTTAAAAGAATATCTTCTTTGAGGAGGAATACAATCATTAAAGGCCTCCCCAAGAAGCACTTTGGAAGGAATTAAGTTTGCAAGAGGTTGACCAAGCTTCAGAACACCTTCCTTTAGATTCTCTCTGTCTTCTTCAAAGTTAGTGTTATATTCATGATAGAATTGAAGAAGTTCCTTTTCATATTCTTTTAAGAATTTCGAAAATTTAGGATCCTTCTGTTTAAGTATCTCTAACTGTTTCTTGTGCTCATCAATCTTTAATTGCAGTGTCTTATTTTGGCCTTGCAAAGCATTACCAGCATCATCTTCTTCTTCTGAATTATCTTCAGCAATTTCACTTCTAAATATATCTAAGAAGTCATTCTCTTCCTCCAAGGGTAGACCTTCGCTTTTTGAGACTGTGTCCTCAATGGGAGTATCATCTTCAGTGCCTTGTTCTTCCATCTTGACTTTTGCCATAGTTACAACATCTTCGATCTTACCTTTTGGATTTTTGGCTTGAGAATCTTCTGCAACACTCTCATCCAAATCAATATTAGTTTCATTGTAATCATTATCTTGTTCTAAATCATCATCATTCACATCAAGATCATATTTATCTTAATCCTCATCTTGATCTGTATAAGCTTCATTGGATTCATCATCTAGATCATGTTCCTTATTATCAATTTTTGCATAACTCTCCTTAAAACATGTTGTAGATTCGGCACATGATTTTTCTAAACGCTGAAATGCTTGAATTTTATTAAAATTCTCCATGGATTTAGGACATGAACGTAATGGCATATTGTGCAGCGAACTACGCTCAAAGACTCGCATGATTATATTGTGCGCCATGGCTCTGATACCACTGAAGCATAAAAATTGTTACTGAAGCAAGAAAACTGATAGCTTATAGGCTTGAATGTAAAAATACACAAGAGGTATTTAATAATAATAATCTATTATATATAAAAATATACAATTGATATGAATGTTACAATGAGGCCCTGCTTTTATACCTTAGCAGGTGACCTTTCATGATTAGGCATGTCTTTTAGACATGCCTTCTCACTTAACTTAATGACTATTTAACATAATCAATTTT
>APFE031539988.1:240457-265564 GCA_000404065.3 Pinus taeda
AAGATAAGATAATTTTATTAATGTCCAACGAATGACCACAAAGTAGGTCAAAGGGACTGTCGGTTACAAAAAGGGGTCGTGCCCAGTAGGAGAACCAAATGGTTTCCTTATAAAGACAAATACTGAAAGAAAGATAGAAAATAAAAACGAGGCGGGTCGGGGAGAGCGTATGGAGCTCCGATCCCGGCCTCCCCGACTGAACTCTAGACTGCGTCGCAGGATCACTGGTGAAGAAAACCCTGGGGACGCGAATGTGGGAGTCTGATTCTCCTAACATCCGAGGTCGAGAGAGGAGAACTGTGGGTAGTTCAGTAAGGTTTGCTGGTTTGAAATAGTGTTCACTAGTTGCCTCCCATTGTGTTGTCTCCGTGATCTAATGATCCTGGACTGCCTCGCGGGGAGATGTCTGGCGCGGTTCTGCTGCTGGGTCCTCGTCGGCAAGGGGCTTCTCCTCTTAACTGAACGAGGGTTTGCCGATATATGTGAGCTCGCCTGACCGGTATCTTCGCTGGTTGATCTCTTAACTCCTCAGGCTGAGGGAAGTGTACTGAAGAAAGAGGTGATCTGACGAGTAGTGTTGGGTCGAACGGGAAGCTGAAGGATATGCTCTCGATGCTTAAGAGTCTCCTGGATGTAAAGTGCGACACATCTCTGGTCCGTGTAGTTGAAGAAGCTGGAAAGAGTATTTGGTCCTCTGAATAGACAGTGAAAGCGACCTCTGATCTCATA
Source organism: Pinus taeda (assembly GCA_000404065.3). Classification (NCBI taxonomy): domain Eukaryota; kingdom Viridiplantae; phylum Streptophyta; class Pinopsida; order Pinales; family Pinaceae; genus Pinus; species Pinus taeda. Next base: position 241,187 of record APFE031539988.1, read on the forward strand.
ATATATCGGACACCTGAAGATGAAGTGCCATTCGTTTTCCACCTCCTGTGTATGGCATAGCCGGCAAATCCTGTCAACTCTATCTATCTGGTGGTCTGTCTCTACCCGAAGCCTGTGTGATCCAACTCTGAACTGTTCGAGGGGAATCCGGAGAGCATGCATCCAATGTCGAAGTGTATACTGGGGGCGAACTATAAGCCCGTTTCTGATAATCAAAAAGTGCTCTGCATAGAAAGCCATTTTCGGACGTAGCCCCCCCGGGGGGTCAATCCACGTGACCTGAATAAACTGTCTGTAGATGTCTTCCTTGATGATCTTATTGAGTTCCTGCTTGGAGGGGAGTCCTTTGGGGGCGTTCAAGGAGTATTGAAAGGGGGGGAGGTGGTCTATGTGGAGTCCTACTGCCTTGAGGAACTTTGAGACCCCTGTATACCAACATTTGGTTTTCCCTGGTTGTGTGCGGTCGATGTCCTCAGAAGAGCAGTAGGCTAGATAAGGGTACCTGTCCCGCCCTTTCAAAGTGTCTGCGAAGCTCCGGACTCGGTGGAGAAGGGAGACCAGTCTGAAGGCTGTCTCGAGGCGGAAGGGCTGTGCACCAAATTCGGCCAGAATGATTTGTTGTGGGATAGTACACTTGCAACGAATAATGCGTCGGAGGAGAAGGGTCTGGACTCTCTCAACTGCCGCCCAGTCTGACTCCAGCAAGGAAGGGCCCCAAATTTCCGATCCGTACAAGATTGTGGGTCGGATCAAGGTGTCCATAAGGCTCAGCTTTGACGAGATGTCCTGGAAGTAATGGCGAAAACATTGTCTCTCCAATATGGCTAGAGAGCCATACCCCTTATTGATCCGAGGTTGCAGAGCTGGCCGCATACTGAATCGGGGGCCCGAAAACTGTACTCCCAAGTATGTGTAGCTATTGGTAATCTCCACCGCTTTTCCCTTGAAGAGGAACTGGAGATCCTGAGACTTTTTCGTCCCATTGAAGACTATTACTTTTGTCTTACCCAGGTTCACTATCAATTTCCGTAGATCGCAGAATACTGCTAATGCATCCAACTGTCTCTGGAGCCCTTATGGTGATGAGGATATAAGTGCAATGTCATCTGCAAACAGTAAGATATAGATCAAAACATGATGAAGATAGCAATCGTCAGACTCCTGTATGTGTTCCCGTAGAAAGGCTTCGAGCTCATCAATATAAATCCCAAAAAGGGTGGGGGAGAGCGGGCACCCCTGCTTGACTCCAATCGTGCTCCGTATGAATTCAGATAGCCCCCCTATAGTGCGAAGACGGCCCAGTACAGACTCGTAAAGGCGCATAACAGCGATCAGCTGGGAGTGTGAGGTACTGATGTCTTTGAGTCGCTGAAGAAGATCCTCTCTCGGAACTGAATCAAATTCCTTCCGGAAGTCCACAAAGCAGCAATACACCTTCGAGGACCGATGGCGTGCTTCCTCGATCACAGCACGGAGTGTAAAGATGTGGTCAATGGTCTGGTGGTCTGGTTTGAAACCGGCTTGGCCTCTGGCTCTGAGATCTCTTTCTTCGAAATCTCTGGAAAGTTTTCTGTGAAGAATAGTGGCATAGAGTTTAGAGAATGTATGACCCACCATAATTGTCCTGTAGTTGTTGGGGTCCAAGGGATTCCCTGACTTATGGATGGGGTATATAATATGATGGGACCATATGGGGGGGAACCCATCTCGGACTACATGGTTGAAAAGATCAGCCAGGTACCCAACTAGGGGTCGTAGGCCATGCTTGAAAAATTCGGCTTGGAATCCTTCTTCATCCGCTGCTTTGCTGCTATTCATCGCCCAGATGGCTTCTCTGACATCTCTGTCGGTGAAAAGGTAGCAGGATAGGGGAGGAGATGTGACTTGTATCTGGGGCTGTCCGAGGATGTCATAAAGACGAGAGGTGTGAGAAAACATGGAAATTGGGTTGAGATCAGTGGGAGGGGGGGAACGCCGGGGGAGGATCTTGCCCCAGAATTACTTAGGGGAATGGGTAAGGAGGGCGGAAAGCTCCCTTCTTTGTTGGGAAATGAACTGTCGTTTTTTATGGCGGAGAAGGCGACGATAGTTCTTTTGGATGGCAGAATAAGAGGGAAGGGACTGACGGAAGGCATGGCGGAGATCCTGGTGGAGGAGTTTACAATCTGTATCGTACCATTTGTTCATAGGGGAAGTTCCTATCTTGCAGGAGGTCGAGGAGGTCTGAAAGGAGTGAGGGAAGGATTGGAGTGCCGACTCCCAGATTGCTGAGGAGAGACAGTGGTATTTATCTGAAACAGTCTCGAGACGAGAGAAGTCATTTGAGTTGGCGAGGATTTGCCGGAGTGAGGAGGAGAAAATGTCGGGGTCACCCTTCTCAAAACAGAAGATGGTTCTACCGGGGGATCGAGGTGGGGGGTGGATTGGTCGGGGGGGATCGGACTGAAGGGAGAGTGAAAGCAGTGCGTGGTCGGCTAGGGGGATGGGAGATACAAAGAGATTCCGGATAAAAGGGAGCAGTGCTCGGCCAGTCAAAGCGTAATCCACCACGCTAGCACCACCTCCATGAGGTCTACATGTGAAGAAGCGGGATTCCGGGAAGCGTGAGAGGCCGTTCAAGATTATCAGCTTATGTGATTCGCCCAACTGCAAAAGATGTTTACCGTAGGCTGTGATGGGGCCTAGGGCGTCCTCTGAGATTCTCTGCAATCCTGCTGAAGCCAGGTCCACACCCCTAGTGCAGAACACATCCTCTGAACGGTCATGGAGGGGGACCTGATGTTCCTTGGTACAGGCGTTGAAGTCCCCCATGATGATGATTTCTCCATCGATGGAGAATTTAGTGATGTCTAGGTATATGCTGGTGAAAGGGTCTCTTTCTATATCGTCGTGGATGGAAAACGAAGATGTGGTGGGGGGGAAGTAACAGACTGCAATAAAGATATCCCTCAGGGGTGGGTGTCCAGTTCTGATTCGGATCCACATGTACCTGGCGTACTCATCTGTATTTACCACTATGACTCTATCTCTGAGCTCGTTTTTAACGAGGCACGCTACTCCCCCTGACCCTCTGACCCCCCCTGAGCTCCTTGTTTCCTGCCTACATACTGAATGCCACTGGTACCCTGTTATATCTGGGAGGGGTCGAACCGGACTCTCATGGGTCTCTGTTACTAGGAGGATATCTGCTGACTCAAGGGCGTCGTAGAGTAGTCCAGGTGAAGACCAAAAAGACCCATTCCCGTTCCAGTAGTGAATTGACATCCCTGGTGTTCGACTCCCCCCCCGATGGGCCCGTCATTTGGAACTGCCTGCTCGAGGTGTCCATCCTGGGGGAAGGAGTCTCGAATGATAGCTCGAAGGTTCCTTATAACTGCCCATTTACCTGCTTGTCTTGCTGCCATCACTTGTTCCCTAGCCTGTTTGAGTTCAGCTACCTGTGCTCGAGTAAGATCCTCATCTAAGAATATCTTGTGTGGAAGATTAAAAAGCTTCCGCTTAGCTCGAAGAGCATGTAAGCGATCTGTGGTATTATGGAACCGGATAAATAAGGTGGAGTCTTGTCCTAGGCAGGCTCTGTCTAAGCTGATTCCCGATATGTCGAGGGTGTCTTTCAAGAATCCTGTGGCCACCTCCATCGGATCTGCTGAAGATAAAGGGAGAGGGAGACCTCTCACTTTGAGGTTTAGCTCTCTCGCTCTACGGGATCGTTCTTCCATAAGTTTGGCATGTACAACTTCCTCTACTGCCGTGATAGGCGAGGGTTTGTCTTTCCCCCGAACCACCTGTGCCCATGTGCTGATGTGTGTTTCTGTCTCCTGTCTGAGGGATGCTTGTTGGGATATAATCTCCGCCTATTTGTTCCTGATCTCTTGGATTTCTGCATGCAAAGTAGTCTCTGTGGGGGCTTCTTGTACTGATTTACGAAGGGACAAGCTTTCCCCTTCCACGAAGGAAATTCTGTCATTTAGGATGTTTACCTCGGCCCGGAGCTTGTCGTTCTCGGTTTCAAGGGAATCTACCCGACGCAATAATTGTTTGATTTGAGATGTCCAGAAGGCGAAGTCGGACTCCATGGCAATGTCTCTGGGGCTATAAGTCTCTTCCGTCTGATTGAGGCACTGGTGGAGGTAACGGGAAGGTCCTCTATTATTGAAACTGAGGTTTTCGTGTTCGGATTCCGCGGGGGGGGAACCCATAATTACCTGATCATTTTACCACTGTTTGAGTGCAAGCAAAAAACAGCAGGGTCAAGCAGCCGCCGTGCAGGAGCCGCCGAAAAGAGCCGCAAAGATCCGTCTCGTGGATCAAAACCCGGAACTGTGGTCTGTATGGATCTGTGAGAAAACAGCAAACTGGAAAACACGGTTCGCCTAAAGAAATGACTGTGGAATCGTGATGGTTCTGTTTGCAGTGATTCCTGAACCGTTTTGGAACCCGCTTCGCAGCTTACTGGACGCTGCAGCAGAAAATCGTGCAAGGGGACGCCGCTGTATCGCTGCCGTCGTGTGAGAAACTGCCCGCAACCGTAACGCTGCCGTCGTGCAAACCACCTGTCCGCAGCCGATACAGCGGACACCGCCGCACAAGACCTGGCCGCCCCCGGAGATTCCCCACAACGTGTGGTTGGTGGCAGGGAATCTCGACTCATTTGGACTGATAATCATACCCATTCCTGACTTCGGCACCCTTCAGGAATTCGTCCAAACCAATTTCAGTGCCTCCACAACTTCTTCAAGGAATTTTGGTCCATTATAGTCCTTGGATAGACTCTTGCATTGCCTCAAATGAGCAATAGAGTTCTGTATAGGATACAAGAGTTCTCCGAAATTTAGGTCTGTCCATGTAATGCACTCCAGAAACCCTCCACACTTGTCTCAGAACAAGTGATTCCAGGTGACTCGGATCTGCTCCAGGCTAGGCCAGTATTCTGATTTCCCTCAGAACAGAAAGAATTTGTGCTCCAAGGGTGGGCATCTAGCTTCAGGGAGTACTTCGACCTATCTTAGATCAATTTGTTGCAAACCTTCAGCTTCAGAACTTCGACTTGTTCAGACAATTCACTTTTGCTATACCTCATAACGAACTCGCATGCCGCAGCCTTAAATCATAGAAAAACCCTCATCCAAATCTCAAAAAGGTGTTAACCGATCTCAAAAGATTAAGAGGTTCATTCTTGTTTATCTCAGACAGACTCACAAATCCTCCAGACTTTGGACGGCTTGCCTCAAAATTTCCAAACAGAAGGTTTCCCTCGAATCTGGTTTTCAATTCCAGCCTCAAAGAGATGATCTTCAGCTCCTGTAGAGTCTCGACCTGCCTCAAAGCGTCTTTCTTTCTCAGATTCTTACCAAAATACTTCGTTGCTCCCTTAGATAGTTAAATCTTTGTGCCAAAACAAAAGAAAATGACTAGGTAAGGTGGGATCACCTCCACCAAAACTAGTACGAGAAAAATGGGTTTAAACCCTCAGGGTCAAACAAAACAAAGACAAATAATCCAATCCAATGATGCCTCAAATAAATCCAACCCCCTTGGATTTGTAGATTTCCTTGAAGGGATTTTTCTCCTTAATTAATTGAGTGAAATTCACATGAAACCCCAACTTTGGGCATGTTTGCCCCAGCTACACCAAACTTGCCCAAACAATGGGTTTTTCGAGGTTTTCTCCTTTATTGAGGACTATAGCCTACTTCATCCCTTGGGACAATTAATCTCTCAGGGACACTACTGTCCCCCCTTCCCGACATTGCTTGTCCCCAAGCAATGACAAATCTGGATGCTGCAACTTTTTCTCATCAACCCTTGAACATAAAAAATTGCCTTCAAACTTCACAGTTACCATTCTGAACATATCAGCACTGTGAAATGCCATTTCGTTCATTAGAGGTTGCATTCTACTACTACCTGCACCCAATTTTTCATTAGTTACTTGAAAGTAGTGGCCCTTATAATGCTTCAAATTCTGCACTCCCATGAGGCACAAACTCCATTAGTTCCCATCTGCAAAATTGGTGCTGCCAATATACAATCCAATCAATTTTTTCATCAGAGATTTCAGCAATGTGCAAGCTATAATTTTCTCCCTGTTCTGTAGCAATCAAATAACCCATTATGTCTTCAATTAGGCTTCCACCTTGTCCCACAATTTTCCAAAAAAATCCTCCAATAGAATTTCCATGAGGTTTCCGCCTAACCATCTCCCAAAATGGTCCAGGATGCAAAAAAAGAAAAAAGCATCCATTATCTCCAGCCCCATGCATCATATTCTGCATTGTGTCCTCAAGCTTGTTGGCATATAAACTATGCTTTGCACCAAGATAGACTTCCTTTGGTTCAAAATCGTGCCTGATAAAATGCCGCAGTTTTGTTTGACCCCACCTATTCAACAGCAGGCCAATTAGCATATGAAATATTGGTGTTGGTTGGATATTGTGTCTGCTAGCCAGTTGGTCTTGTGTTCCTTTCGTCCCTTGTTGTTGCAATCAAATTCTCATTGTCTAAGCAATCCTTGTCCTGAGGGTGAGACTTTATTGTAACTTGAGTTGGTTTGTTGTGTGTAGCCCTAGTCCCCGATTCCTTTGTCCTTCTCTTCTATAGTCAACGATGTATTTTATTTGCATTCATTATTCAATTACAAATTACATTCGTTGGATTATAGTGAATCATCATGTACATAATATCGAACTGAGAATCAAATTGGGTTATTAGAATTTTCTTCATTCACTTTTGGTATTATAACTTTTCTATACATTTGTGTCACTTTGTTGACCATTGACTTTATGTTAGTAAATACACTTGGATTATCCATTGTTTGTACTTCAACCTCTAAAGTTTAAATATATCCTTCTTCTATTGGATTTGCATCTTTCTGAGTTGTGATGTTGATTGGATATGCATTGGTTCCTTTCTCCGTGACTTGGACTTTTACATCTAAAGACTATTTTGGCTCTGTTATCCATCCATATACATCGCTAACCCTGGGAGAAAATTCTTCTCTTATGATTCAAATTCTCAGCCATCTAGTAGTGATCCTCCTTCCATGATCTACATTTGCAGAGATGATAATCAGCATCTTCCACACACAAAAGCATCACAGATGTCTTCTATTGCCTCACATGCTTTAGCCCATCCTCTTGATCAGCATGCTCATCCAATGATGGTGGTTCAACACACAGGAGGTACATTAATCATTCTTTCATAGGAAGTGTTGACATTTAATATATTAGGCATCTAAGTAAGGATCATGGGTTGAAGTTGGAAAATGGGTCATGATGCTTGGATGTTATACTTGCCTCATTTCTGTTGGAAATACACAGTGATATTGAGGGCGGGAAGGGGGCATGAATCAATATCACATAGATTTAAACTATTTTCACTTTATTAATCTTAATACAGAAATCTCATCACATAGTCAACCATTAACACAATGCATGAACACAGACATTAAAGTGGAAATCCAAACTGGGTGAAAAACCACTTGAATGCTTTTCTAACAATCTTCAATTTATTGCACTATTACAGGAAACCACCTGTGAGGACACCAATTCTCTGTAAGCACCAACTTACAATATTACAGGATCCAACCTGTCAAGAAGATGAGGACACCAATCCTCTGTAAGTACCAACTTATAACTGCTTAGACTCCAACCTGTTGAATAGCTGACAATACTGATCCTCTGCAACTAAACTCAGGTTAGTACTTTGTTGTTCACTGTTCAAATGTCAATACTTTGGCTCAAAACAGATCTGCCCACTTGGAAACTTGTACCCAACACTACACCCTTTTCCTCACTACCTGACTTGTTATTCTAGCACTTAGTTATATTGTCCAGACTTTATTCAAGCCTTTACAACCTTCACAAATTTCTTGGCACTTCTCTTTAAGATGCCCCACAGGCCAACGGCCTTGATAAAATAGGGCTCAACCTCCTCCAAACCAACAAGGGTGTCAATATTTAGGCTCAAAATGGAAAATTTGCCCACCTAGCAGCTTGTACCCAACACTGCACCCTTTTCCTCACTACCTAACTTGTTATTCCAACACTTAGTTATATTTTCCAAACTCTGTTCTAGCCTTTAAAAACCTTCACAAATTTGCCGTCAGTTCTGTTTAAGGCACCCTACAGACCTGCGGCCTAGATAAATTAGAGCTTGGCCTCCTCCAAAACCAGCAAGTGCAAAAACACAAAATTCGTCCTTATAACAAAATAAGAATATCCACAAAATTTACCTCTACCATCCTCCCTTATCAACTCAGCAGTCTTCCTCAGTCAGCGCTTTGCTCCTCAATGTTGGAAATACTAAGAGGGGGGTGAATCAGTGTTTCTTAGCAATTAGCACTTTATTAATCTTTTCAGAGCATTAGTTAATCTTCAACAATTTTATTATTATTCAGTATCATATAGCAAAACCAGTAAACAACACCATACAACAATGCAAAAAGATAGAGACAATGGACACAATATTTTTAGGTGGAAAACCCCCTCCAGGTCAAAAACCACCGAATGCTTCTTAGTAATTGTCTTCTCCCTCTTTGAAAGAAAATAATTACATCAAGTTTTCAGCCACAACTAAAGGAAACTCCAACCCCCTAATTTACAAGCTACAACTTGTAAGACACTTCTACACCCTATTAACCTATTGCAACCGAAAGGGCGCCCCAACACCCTGGATGTCAAGCCACAACCTGACGAGTGCTCCAACACACTGTTTACCAGTGGTTGTTGGAAGGATACCCCAACGCCTCGTGATTTATCAACTCCAAATGAAAGGATGCGTCAACGCCCTGTGTTTTATCAACTCCAACTGAAAGGATGCTCCAACGCCCTGTGTAGGCTACAACCTACCCTAGCACCACCCTGCCACCCTAAAGAGTTCTCAAGACACAACCTGAAGGTGTCTCCAATCACCTGTTGATGACTCAGCGGTCAATGTTTCACAATTTTCAAACTGGATCCCCTGGTGCTCTGAATCAATATAAGAATGTTGTAAAGAAGATGTTGTTGCTCTGCATACCTATCAAATCCTAACTATTGTACAATATTGTCCAAGCTACGGTTGCAGGGGAGCGGCTCCCCCCCTGAACCCGCTCCCGGAGCGCGCTTCCTTCAAGAGCGCACTCTCGAAATCGCTCCCTAGCCTTTTTTGCAGTAACATTCCCAATGCAATTCTTTTTCAAGAAACAAATAATTTTTGAGTGGGGCAGCCTAGTGATCAAGCCTATGGCCCTAGTATTGATATGTGATTCACGGTAATGACATTCTCCTTAATCTTAATTTTCATCCTTATACTTAAATTTTAAACATTACCATGAAATGAATCAAGATGTTTGAGAGTGGTTCCGACCTCATTGGATTTCATATGGAGAAAGTAGAATTTTAGATCTCATTCAAAATCCACTAGACTTAGTTTCATAAGGGTGCCACCATGTTGACGTTGTGCCACTCTAATTATGACAAACTGCCCATCATGCTCAGACTGTATCCTCCCCTCCTGAAACCTGATGGTGGAATATCCCTGAAGGCCAAGCTTATCCTGCCCAAGCATGCCCATGATGTCAACGTCTACCCATCCACTGTTAATCTCAGTCTTGAGCAACATCAAGATAAATATACCTTGCCATAAAATGGAGGTTTCAGCGATCTCCCATGCGTCACACCCAAGGTGAGCTAGATCACCCTCCCCAATGATCCTGCTCATCATAGAATGGAGTGTCTTATCAATCAATTTTATCCCTAGATCCCATAGCCGTACTAAAGATACACAACTCCCAAACCTCCCTGCTCACTGTTGTGACCTACTACTAGTTGCTAGGACCCCACTGTGCCTCGTCTCTCACCCATGTATGTATCTGATAAATGGACCCCAAGTATTAAGAATTTGTCCCACGCATGTCAATCTGCCTTGCTCCTACCAGACCACACAATGAAATCTACTATCCTACCTCCTGAAAGCGCACCCCGACACTCCCTGGAGTCTAAACATTTGTCTTTAGACCAAGTCTACCATCCACTACACCTCATGTTCATATAATGCCTCAGACTGTCCCACCAAAAGTACATCATGCAGCTCCCTCGGAATCGCGTCCCCGAGTGTGAGCCCAGGGGTGGAACATATGCTACCTCAGCAGCAAACCACGCCATCCCTAAGCATGTATCTATCATCTCGTGCCCCCACCAAATGTCTCAAGTAGAGAGTCCCTCTCCTACCCGTGATACAATGTGTCTCATCCAACTGCCTAGGGTCAGCCGCCCATGTCTTATTACTTGTATTGAGAGCATCAAGGGGCAGCAACCAAATGCTCTGCGACTGTAAGCAATACTAGAGAGTGATGGTGAGTCTACAGGGATACTGAAGAGTAATCCTATGGACGTTGTTGGAAATACTGAGGGGGGAGGGGTGAATCAGTATTCCTTTTCAATTGTTACTTTTACCAGTTAAATCAATTATATTTAGGACACAAAATAAGCAATAAGAATAAATGCTTTTATTAATATAATCTTTATAATGAATCAAGTACAATATATAGGGCTCCAACCCTTGATGAAGACATCGATCTTCAATTCCCCAGGCTCCAACCTGTTTCCAAGCACCAACTTGGTCTTTTGTGAGGCTCCAACCTCTAGGGCACCGACCTTGCATTTAGAGGCTCCAACCCCTAGGGCACCAACCCTTCTCTAGTACAGGCTCCAACCTGGTTTCTTGAGGACATCAATCCTCTAGGGCTCCAGCCTCCAACCCTCTCCTTCAAGGCACCTACCTTGTTTGTTCGAGGCTCCAATCTTCAGGGCACCAACCCTCTGGGCTCCAACCCACAGCTATACTTTGTCTAGATATGTTTTATAGTAATTCACGACTCCCAAAATCTTCTTCACTGTGTTCTGCCAATCTATAGCTTCATTGTAGTCTCCATGCTACATCATCAATGACAACCTATCTTCGTATGAAGGAGTCTTCACAATTCTTCATATTGCCCAATAGAATCTGCAAAGTTTACCTCATGATGATTTCAACAATGCATCATGATCTTCAATAATATCTTCAAGATCTGCTGATGCTTTGCAACAAGATATCTACGCTAGGCCTCAATGTCTGCACAAAAACAACTCTCTATTTCTACCCTGTGTTCTTGTTGTCGCGGTAACTGCTTCAGGAGTAATTGCTTCAGAGGAGTGACTGTCATTGCTTCAGGTTGTGCGTTCAAAAACAATCATGTCTATGCAGTCTCTTAACAGGTCATGGGTTGTGCTTCTATGGATTCATTATAGGTCTGAGCCTTTCAATGAATAACCCAATCAATAGAATGCTTGATCTTTGGCTTCCTTCTTCTTCTGCTGGACCTTCGACTCGCTCGACCTTCAGCTTCTTCTTTCGCTCGGTCAACCTTCAGCTTCCTTTCTTTTTTTCCTTCACATTCACGAGTTGTGAACTGTCCTTCTTCTCTGTGATTAATACCCGAGATCCTTGCTTGAGGTGAAGCATTTAACATGCTTGTATTTATACGAGTTTCACCAATACCCAAAAGACACGTTTATTGGATGGAGGCCGACTTGTTGTATGAGGTCGCACATTACAAAATATATCGAAGACTTGTTTATTTCCGGAAATCATAAAGGAGAGGCTATACCCACATTATAAAAGATGTCTAGCGGTCCCCACATGCACGTCACTGCTTAAATCCTGCAGCCGCAACTTCATGAAAATCCCGCAATAGCAACTTCGGAGGTCTACACATAACATTGTCGATCCCCTACTTCTGACAGAGCAGATGCGATATTATATTAAACCCATTTTGATAAATCGGCGAGTCCACAACCTTATCACAATTGGAGGTTTTACGTGTCATCCCTTTGAAACTCGTGATATTGCAAATGTGATATTATATTAAGTCATGTTGTAATGGTGCAATTGGTTCCACAATAATATCGGAATCGGAGGTTTTACCGTGACAACCATTTAAGACTTGCGATATGAAACTTCTGATGCAACGGATGCGATATTTCTTTAGGGCATATCATAATGGAGCGATCGAGTCTGTAATACATATCACAATCGGGGGGTTTTATCGTGACACCCCTTTAAGACTTGCGATATGTGATGGATGCAATATTTCTTTAGGGTGTGTATCGCAATTGGGGGGTTTTATCGTGACATCCCTTTAAGACTTGCAATATGTGACGGATGCGATATTTCTTTAGGGTGTGTTATAATGGAGCGATCGGGTCCGCACCTTATATCACAATCGAGGTTTTAATGTACCAAGCCTTCATAACTTGCGAAGATTCTGATACGGCGGATGCGATATTAATTAGGGTGTGTTGTAATGGGACCATCGGGTCCGCAACTCATATCGCAATCGGGGGTTACAACGTGACAAAGCTTTACTTGCGAAATGGCAGATGTGATATTACATTAGAGTTGTTACCATAAACTGATCGGGTCTGCATATTATATCGAAATTGGAATTTCAACATGACAACAGCTTTTAAAAGGACTTGCAATGTAGCGGATGCGGTGTTATATTAATTGTTATATATATAATCACGTCAGGTCCACATCTTATATCACACATCGGAGGTTTTGGGCAGGTGATACATTAATAAAAATGCCAATCTTGTATCACTTCTTGGCTTACTTTTCATGTGGCTTTCCCATGGCTACTCTTTGATGGCTTTCGATAGCTCTTCTTTCGATAACTCTTTCGATAGTTCTTCTGATAGCTCTTCTTCGATGGCTCTTGTTACTTCACGAATCTGCTTCTCCTTGGTTTCACATCATCATTTAGTATCCCAGAATATTGCCATATTGACATCAATGACAATCTAGATCAACAGACGTCCCTCTCTCTGCCTCGGATCTGTTGATAACCCAATCAAAGACCTGTCACCGCTGAACATGGCGTCCCCGATGCTCAACAGCGCCCTCATTGTTCTTGAGTGAGCTGCACCCAATGGTACCCCTAATGTTCTCGTCCATAAGTCTCCTTGGAGGCAAGGCACCAAGAGCTCGTTATGTCACATCGTATGCCATTGCATAACACCAAGTATCCCCATACTCCTTAGCATGCCACTGTACACTGTGACCTGTCCCTGTACACCACTAGATACCCCCTGCTACTATTGTACCATCTTGTACCATCTCGTATCTTGCCTATGTCATTGTACCTGGCACTCCCTACCTATACTCGATGTGATGTGAGTTGCTCAATGAAAACCAACATGCTACATCAAACAACCACACATCTCCATGCTCCTCTGCAGGCCACTGCTCATCACTGCATACCTCTATACAACACTGTATGTTAGGACCTAAAATTGGATCTATATGCATCAAGTTGCATCCATCTGCGTAACACTAGACTCTACAGTGTATATTTATGCACCCTTGGGTACCACTGCCTACTGTCGTACCACTGTGTATCATATGACATCCCGCAGGCGCCGACGCATCCACCACTCTATTAGTAAGCCCTCCACGATGTGAGCTATATCTCCTCATCTCCTCAAATAGACCTGAGCAGCCTAACTCCTCACATGCTAACGTGGATGACACTATCAATCCTATCCTCAGTGGTTCCTGTGTCCAATATACCAATGAGAGAGCATCGTCTCCCTACAATACCCTATCTAGTGGCCTATTGACGCCACCTCCTCCTACGAACTCCTGCCAAAGTAGGCTAATCATCCTACAATTCCGTGTACGCCCAACATGCCATGAAAACTCATGAACTCTGCCTTCTCCCCTGTCAATCCATCCTGTCACTAGTGTTGTCAAGAACTCTGAAGGGGATATGAAAGGTGCGCGCCCAACCACCAAGTCCGTCATGCAGCTATTACCATCACCTACTGAGTCCACGATGTGATGGAGAATCCCACCTGGATCCCAACAAGAGTCTGGACCTCGAGCCCCTCTAGTAATTCATAGCCTCTGTTGATCTGTGGTCGTGGATGCATCTAACCTCCTAGCCAACTCCACCAGATACCAACTCAATAGCTCTCGTCATCCATTCCCGAGAGAGGGATCGAATGCACGAACAACCATACATGGAGCAAGTCCTCCATCCTGTGAATGTTGCACCCTGCACAACTGGTGTCGCCTCATTTCGCTAGTCTGGCCAATCCATGTAATCTACCTAAGTAACGCGGCCTCTCTCTCACCAACGTGAGGAGGCGGCCCAATAATGCTACAGGCCCCATCAATGTACGCCTAAAGGGGACTGTCATCTGAAAGCACGACAACTCTGCTAGTTGTCGATGCACCTAACTACTCCTCATCGATGGCTAACTCCAAGGATGGTTGCTCATCCCCCTCCACCATGGGCTCAACATGAGTTACTAACTTTCCCTCCACATATAGCTCATCATGAATAACATCCTCAACAATCAACGATAGGTAGCTACTGTCTAGAAACTCTATCACAAGTCTGGATGCCTCTGTACCTATCGACTCCTCATCAACAGGGGATATGGTTCCAAGAACCTCATCAATCTGTGGTGCGCTGCTATCACCTGAAAACTCGGTCACAACATTGGCTACCTCATCAACTGTTGGCATCTCATCAACGGGTGTATGCTCAACTGTCTCGTTGCCAACTATGGCCCCTTCAACTACTTTTTCATCTTCTTCCTTGATCCTCCTCATCATCCCTACATAATTCCACTGAATTCCCATTGATTTGTGCATGTCTCTTAGTTCACCGAACTCCCAAAAGGCGAGGGATGTCTGAATGTCATGTCCCAATGATTGGTATGCCCTCCAATTTGCTGCCAATAACTCCACATCAGTTGCAATCATGACTTGCCATCTACATGCATTATCCATAACTTTGGGCATAGTGGATTTGTTGTAGAATTGAGAATGCTCCTGATTCCCAATAGTGGTATGAATCAACTTCTCCCCCGCATCAATCATCATTTGTTGCATCCTAATCACCTCATTCAAGGTTACTGCCATGTTGTTTGACTTTAACCTTTCTTTGGATCCCATGATTTCTTAGTTTTTTTCTTATTCAGACCTTGTCATCACTTGGCTTAAGGCCCACAACTGGCCAAGATCATGGCATTGATACCACTGTAAAATTCCTAATTGGAATTTAATAGCTAATACCAAGCAATGGACTAGGAGCAATAAATAAATTGGAACTCATACACAATTAAAACACCAAACTGTCCAACAACACAATCTGACCATTCTATTAATTTTAAAAGAGTACATAAAATGAGATGAAATTTTGGAACTTGGGTTTGCTATGCAAGCTAAGCAGAACCTGGAAAAATGGCCCAAACCCAAGTGGTAGAAATGGTCCTTGAGTGATCTGTGCACTATCCAGAAATAATCTACCACCGACTGCTGGCTAGAATGTTGATCTTAGGGCAGAATACTCTTTGGAATACTCTGAAAATTTAGCTCTGAACTCCTTTGCCAAAACCCAGAAAAAACCCAGAAGTGGTTTGGCCCAATTCCAAGCCAAAACTGAGCCCACCAAGTGATTCAAATTCCCCAGCTAACTAGCAAGTCGCCCTACTGTAAAAATGTGGATTTCAAGCCTGAATATCTCCCGGAAAATTCTATAAAATTAGTCGGAGACTCCTCTCAATAAACCCACAAAAATCCAGAAAGGGTTTGGGTTGAATCCACCAACCCCCAGGGACCCCCCAACAAGTGTGAATTGCCCAATCTTGCAAAAAAACGCCCCACAATTTTGATGCTACTGAATTATGCCCAAATCTACCATGGTAAATTTCTCCCAGCTCCGGCTATATTCTCCACTAAGAGATACCTCTTATCTTCAGCCCTTATCTCTCCACAAATCCACTTCTTTAAACCCCTATGCCACACTTGGTCAAATAGCTTTTGCGCCCCTGCCAAAAGACAGAAAAAATCAACCCTAGTAATAACCTCCAATCCATCCCAGCGAATCGTTGTCCAAACTCCGGTCTAACAATAAGAAAATTCCCTACAAAAGCCCGGAGCCTCTAACCCACGCGTGCTCCCACAATGTGCTCCACAAAAATACCTCTACGCTCAAGAACTATGCATTGTCGAGTAAAATCCTGCAGTGATCTCCAATGGAAGCTCTAAATTGAGCTCCCCAAATTGCCTCACTAGGGAGACACTCGAAGTTCTCCGAAATGAGGATGGAATTCCCACTCGGAAATTCCTTGTGCTGAACAGCACAAATTGTCTTGGCTAAGCAACTCGCGAGAACCAGTATTAAATTGTCAAATAATCAAAAGATGCCAAATGGAGGCCTCCAAGCTCTATTTGTAATTGCTAGCACTCTCCCCTTAGTGGTCCCCACCCTCCACTAATAAAATATTATTTTGTCGTCATTCTTCATTAAAATGATAATTTCCACTTTTCTCCCACAAAATAACGTTTTCTCCTTTTTATTTAATATCACCAAAATTGGCAAAACCCCTTAATGAATTTTGTACTCACAAAAATTGGGAACATTACAATAAATATGAAAATAAAATCAATATGTAAGATGCATAAGATGTCAAGTGATATATCACGTATGGACACTGAAGTTTGAAATATGATATTTGTCCTAAGTCATAAGATTTTATAGAATTATACAAAATCGTATCAAAACAAATGTAAATGCATCACATGAGATGAATCATGGCAATGAAAACAACAGATTTCCCCTTGTTTGCTTGATGGAAAATGGTCATAGCATCCTCCACAATGTTATCAAAACTCCAAAAAATACATAAAATATTCAAATTTTGAAAAGAACACAATCAATGCGCATCCATATGAATCCACATCCAAATTATTATACACGATTATGCAAAATTTCTCATGTATATAACAAGTAAGGGTGCATATGGCCAAATTGTCACTGAGTGCAATCCATCTTTGAATCAAAATAGAATAGGGAGGCTCTAAATGGCCTCCAAAATTCAAAAAAAACATCATGCTACAACAAATAGCTACATAACATCGAAATCATTGCCTATATTGAGATCCTCCTCATCAAAATCACCATCGAAATCATTTCCTATATTGAGATCCTCCTCATCAAGATCACCCTCTAAAAATTAAAATAAGATAGAAAAAGCATAACATACTAATCAATGATTTTGCTTGAGTGAAGTGTACATTTTTATTAGGGTCATGATGGAGGAGTTCAACAGTTAATGCCACCAACATTGAGGTACATAGAGGGCTTGGTGATCTTGATTAAAATTTAAATGTTAGTTCCATACCCTCATAGATCAAGAATCTAGTAGAAATGTCTACTTAATTTTGAATGGGATCTAAAATGCTACTTTCTTCATATGAATCCAGTAAGGTTGAAACCACTCAAAAACATATTGAAACAGTTGATGGTGACATTAAAAATTTAAGTAAAAGGATGAAAATGAAAGATAAAGGAGAGTGCCCCTTGTTTGCTTCATGGAAACAATTAAAGTATCCTCACAGCTCAATCCCTAACTTATTTTTTAAAATTTAGCGTTCAAAGAAAAAGAATTCGTAAAAAATTGAAACCGACAGAGAGGGCGATAATTTAGAAATTATCGCAATAGTTACCTAAATTATCATGATAATTTCAAAAGGGAAAATTATCACGATAACCATTGCCAATATTATTGCCGAGGTTGGTTTTGGCAATATTATTGCGATAGGTGCAACACTATTCAAGACAATTTTCATTCTAAGATTTGATAAATTGAAATGTGTCGTAGCAAGATATTAATCAAAGATCCCATGAAGAACATCAACACAAAAATCAAGATCTCAAAAAGAATTTCAACAAATATCTATCAAACAAAATTGAAGAAATTTCTAGTCTAAAAAATTAAAGTCAAAGCTTGATTGCACAAATCAAGAAGTTAGAAAATAACAAGAAGATTGAAAATAGTAGCGAGTAAGGTCTTCTTTGACTTGTGCCTTAGTCAAAGAGACCACAAGCAATCTTGTCTTTAGCATGCACAAGTTCCTATAAGTTAGGACGAGTTCCTATAATTTAGGATGAGTTCCTAAAAATTAGGACAGTTAATGAAGCAGTTTGACTGATGGGCCAGAGTGGGAGGCTCAATTCATTGTCTCCTAATGCGAATTAGTCTTGGAAATTGAAATGCAAAGAGTCTTAGTTCTAAATTGGGATTAGACAAATTACAAGAGTCAGTTTGACTCTGTTAACTCATCAATGACCAGTTCAACTTCCAAAAATAAAACTTGCCAGATTTAGCCTATTTGAAAAACTTCTAAGGAGGATGAAGGCACAGAATTGTTTCATTGATTTGTCAGCACAAGTTGGTAAGACAAGGAAATAGAGAGCATGAGTTTGTGTCGAGAAGCTTGTGTGCGAGAAGGGCGTACTAAGGAGAAACCTATGCGTAGTTGATAGAGGATAATTTCCATGGGGTTTGTGCAAGGAAATAGGGAAGTAGGATTAGGGTTCTTGCAAGGTGTTTCAGCTTAGGACAAGCAAGGAGAATAGGGTTGTTTTTCTATTGAAACAAGGTTGTATTGTAAGAAATCTATTGCTCAAAATTCAATCAATAAAATTCTCAAACAAAAAGAGGGTTTTCCCAATTGAGTTCCCTGGAAAATATTGTGTTTTGTCATTATGTAACTGTGTTTATTTATATTCCTATTCTGTTGCAAACTAGTAGAGAAATTTTGTGTCTTAATGAAAAGAAACTAATTTTCAGATTATTCATTAGAGCAATTGCAGAATTTCGTGGATTTTCTACATGGTATCAGAGCGTGAATAAACACATTCATCACAAGTGTGAATTCATCATAGAGGAAGGATGTTTGATCTGAAGTAGCCACAGCCCCTATAGGAGTCTTTTCAAGAGGAGGACAAGTTGTTTTGGGTTCATTTTGTGCTTGACGAAGGTTGAGTTTAGGGCAATTGCAAGCATACGTTGAAGGCAAATTTGTGCATAGTCTTGGGTGCCAATTCTCTCAAGAACTGGCTGCAGGTTCCGTGCAATTTTTGGGAAGACGTCGAGCTCATGTAGCAAGTGTTGGAGGGTCGTAAGGTGACTAGGATCTAGAATAGGGGCCGAGTAAGTCTCACAGTCAGCGCAGAAGTAGGGCTAGGTAGAAGAGAGGATCGGGTAGTTTTGAAGGTGGATTGGAGGCCAAGTAGAAGGGTTGTAGAAGCTGCTACAGGTAGACTTAACGAGGGTCGTAATTCATAGAAGCTGGTGCACAAGTCAAGGTGTTTCAGAGAGGAAAAGAAGTCTTCCTTCAAGAGGTATGTATGTCCTTTCGTGTTGATGGCTTGCTAGACTAATGGTGTCCATTTTGGGACAGGTTTGGTGGCAGCTTAACAGTAGATTGAAGGGCTGCTAAAAGACATCTATTGAGCTCTAAGTACAGCTTCTTGTGAAGGACTACAAGGTTGTTAGTGTGTAGGTGTGAAAGAACTCTTTGGGGAAGCAGGAAGGCGTACCAAGGATTGAGAGCAGATCATTGTTTAGAGGGAGCATTGAACTTCGATCCATGGAAAGGGAGTATCATTATAGTTTTGGAGGATAATGGGGTGGGAGAATTTGTGAAGCAGGCTATACCACCACCACAAGATCCCCAACAGATGACCCATCATACTAAGAATGGTATCAAGGTAGGGAGGATTATTCTAGAAGGGAACAGCGATCATGTAGTTCCTCATATCCATGAGAAGAAGACATCTTATGAGATGTTCAAAACTATTTTAGAACTATATTAGAGTTTCAGTGATACCAAGAAGCTTGTTCTTAAGGAGAAGCTAAGGAGCATCAAGATGAGCAAAGAAGAGCCCATAACCACATATCTTGTGAGGTTCACTCGAGTTCGAGATGAGCTAGGTGGTGTGGGTGAAATTGTATCTGATCATGACCTTATGAGTTTGGCCTTATTGAGACTTCACAAGTCTTCGTATAGTTTCCAGGATGTTGTCAGTGGTAGAGAGGATTTTCCCAATGGGGAAGGGTTTTGGACTGACTGTGTTCAAGAAGAGATCCAAAGAGGGACCAAAGATGGTAGATTGATGAAGACAGAGGACGGTAAGAAGTTTGCCCTAGCAAACAAAGCCAAGGGCAAGAAGAGCCAAGGAGAAGCTGAGTCTAGTCAGAATGGAAAGAAGAAGGATCTAAGCAACATCAAGTGCTTCCATTGTCATGAGTTTGGACATTGTTGACCACTGGAGTGGCACCTGATCATTATATGAAGATTCCATGCCCAAGGATGATCTAGAGGACACTTGTACCATCATATATCATCAGTCAACGGAGTTTGTTAACTCTACTTCTATCTTCTCATCATCTTTACTGTACCTAGATTCCACACCCTGCGAGGAAATGTAACAAGTGATACTAGTAATGATGAATTTTAAGTCTGTAATAGGCCTAGGATGTTGGGACTCGATCAACAAATGAGTACACCTCGGAGTGTTTTTTATTTGGTTAATTATCCCTTTTTTTCAAAGGCGGAAAATTTTCTGGGTTTTTTCACTCATTTTTTACCCCAAAGTTGGGGTGACGGTTTGAAGGTTGAGCCCCTAACACATCTTAGTGTTTAGAGTCGATTTATATTACCATACAAGATCACACAAAAAAATTCGTGGAATTTGGTTAGGTCTAGGTAGTCATTTTTTTTATTTTTTATATTTCCTGCAGATCAAAAATTGCAAATAAAAATGTATTTAAATTGTAATAAGTGTAGTCAAGAGAAGTTGTATGGAGTATCAAAAATTACACCTCTCACCCTCAACTTTCTACTATGACACACTTTGAAGGGTTAATAATGTGTTTTGGACCCTCAAAACCCACATTTCCTAAGTTTAGTGGAAATTGTCGCATTTAATTAGGCTAGAATTAAATAAAATAGAGAGAAATAAATTATTCCATGTGACAGAGTGACGTGGAAATGACTTGGAAATTATCCTAAGTCAAAGAGTTGAGTCAACGAACATGTGGAAGATGATTGAGCACACTGCATCATAAATACACCATTATTTCATAAAATCAAATTTCCAAGAGATAAAGCAGCAATTGCACATGTGGAAAATAGAATTTATTAGAGGAGCTCATACACTGAAGGAATATTCCATGGTATATTTGGACTGAAGATTAGGTGGGGCCTCATCTCACACTTATGTCAGGTTCTTCTACTCTTAGCACTCCACTCTGGAGGACTACAAGTTGCACATGGAGGAATCACGTAGTTCATGGAGAGAATCACACAATTCATGGAGGAACCACGCAAAGCTATCTAGGGATCATCTACATATGTGGCATCACTTAGTTCGAGTTTGCATTTGTTGACTGGAGTTATCACAGTACTTGGATTCACTCATGGATGAGTTTACTATGCCATATATGGAATTCGATTTCCCTTGATGTGCACATATGGAATTTGATTTTGCTCTGATGTCTCTATCTTTTCCACATCGAACTTGAATTATCTTTCCTTGGGATTCGCTCCAAGTTTAGTTTTCACATGCATTCTTCCTTGGGATTTGCTCCCAACTCGCTATATAATGAAGCTATATGCTCTCATATTGTATGATGTAATAAGTTTTTGGGCTTGAGGAAACTCTGCCATTTTGTACTTGCATACTTTCTTAATACAATCAAGACTTTGGGGTTATATGGTTGGTGTTCTCTTGGCAATATGAAGTGACGTCCTTTCATGCTACTGCGATTGTGTTTAATTTATTTTGCACATTGAATTAATATTAGTTTATACTTGCCATCTTGCTTGGATTGATGTGTGTAAGCTATCTTGCACATATCATTGTTTTAGAGTAGTATTCTAGGGATAAGCTTGCCAATTCATTTTAGGAGAAATGTTTGCTTTATCTTATTCATTATATTGCTCTAATCTTGTGCAAACTAATATGTGTTCAAGTGTGCAGGAAAGATCTTTTGTACTGTGTACAGGAATTCATCTGGAAGTGGGAAAAGTCACAATTAGATCAACTCACTCCTAGAGTCACAGCGATCCAAGACTCGGCCATTTTTTTGCTTCATGTTTTCCATCCAACGAAGAGCAAAAGCCCATAGGCTTGAGCATTGGGCTGCAAGGAACTTGAGGAGAAGCTTTGGAAAACTACTCACTCGTGTGTATGCAGGACTCCCTCACGCTATCCAAAGACTAATTTCTAGGGAGGCCATAAGCACTTGGAAGAGAGTTGCAAACTCATCGAGGTCGTGGGCCTTTTGAGCCTTGTGAATCTCTTTTGGAGAGTTTTTCCCATCTTCAAGCTTCTTGTTATATTTTTTTTGAGAGATATCTTTGTAAAGATCTCTCTCTTATTGTGGGTTGCCCTCTTAGAGGCATTTTTACCCGCTTTAAGCACTAATAAAAGATAATAAAAAATTGTTGGAGGGAGTTTGGGATTTTTCCCATGGCACCCCCCTTCCTCATTTAGAGGGGGGATTCTTGTGGATGGCCTAATCTTGCTTTTAGTTTTTCTTAGCTTTCTAGCTTTTAATTTCATATTTTGCATGCCTAAAATCAACACATTTCACTCCACATGCAAATTTTACTAATCTTGTATTTAGATTCCCACATGTATACACTCTCAAGTTTCGCAAACTATTTCTCTTTGAAACATTAGTTTAATTTGGGGAATTAACACAATTTGCAATTCATCTAGGCATTTTAGTATAGGAAGGCGCCAAGCCTCACTAAAACTTACCTCCAACTTAAGTTGGTTGAATAGACTTTTAGGGACCATCTACCTCTATTGACTCCTCATTGTGAGATCCAAATATTGGGCAAGGATGAGGTCAAAGAACTAGAGTTCAATTGTAACTTTGCCTTAGCACTAATCAAATAAAATGAACCAAAAACAACATTCCATCAAATTTGCTTTGGTTTAAAGTCTCACATGCAAATCTTATTTCAAGAGGCACTTTGAATGCAAGCATTGTAATCCCTTTTAATTTTGCAACAAGTTTAATTTTGTTGTACTTGGAAATTGACTCATTTTTTGGTTTAATTGCATATTGTCATGAATGGTTGATTTCACTTTCAAGTATTATTATTTTGGCTTGCAAACTTAATTGTATGTTGTCATCTTGATCTAACATTTGAGTTGTTTTTGTATCCTTTTGAGCAAGATAGTTTCCATGCTTTGATTTGTAGACTTATTCATCTTGAAAGCATTTATAACATCTTGTGCTAACAATTTATTGTTTCACTTTTCAGGGTTGTTTTGGTTTTCCATTTGAAAGCATTTCACTTCATTTTAAGAAAAATACAATTTCATTTCTTAAAGAGCAAATACTTGGAAGGCAGTGGTTGTTTGTGTATTTCATGCTTATCTTATGATGGTTATTGCTCATATCAGTTTTTTGCTTATATATCTTAAAGAGATAATCTATTTAACTCTTACAATTCTCCTAAAAACTCACATCCTTTTGAACATAACTTTTCACTAGGGACCCCCTTCCCTTAGCTAACCTAGGAGATAGCTCAAACGGAGAGAGTCAGGATTAGTTTGATAGCCCCTTCTCTGAGTTCCCTGCCACCAACCAGACCTTCTGGGGTTCAAAGTTTTTCTCACTAACTTGTAGGTAGGTGTAGGCGGCAGGGTCAACAGACACTATGCCACTAAGTGTCCTAAGCAGAAGGAGTCCAGCAAGGATCATGTAGCTGCATCAGCAAAGGTAGATGCATTTTCTACCAAGTTCGAGAAATATTTATCACTGATTGCTTGCATGTCAAGCTCAGTAAAGAGAAATATATGCTATATTGATTTAGGAGCATCCTTCCACATGACCGGGAACAAGAAGAGTTTCAGCCACCTGAAGGAGAAGGACATGCAGTTTCAGATTGAGCTAGGAGATGATGGTTAGTATGCAGAGGAGTTGGTATTGTCAGTTTTCAAAGGGAGTCAGGTAATCCTCTTCTTCTCAAAGATGTTCTCTATGTTCCAGGATTGAGGCAAAATCTTGTTTCAGTAGCTACCTTTGAGGACAAGGGATATGATATCATCTTCAACAAAGGTAAGGCTTACCTCCAGCGCTTAGCTTCTGGATGTAAGAAGCAGATAGGTGTGAGGGTGAAGAATCTCTACAAATTGTAGGTAGAGACAGGTGCAGCCTTTAGCAGCAAGGCAAGGAGAGCTCAAAGTAAAGAAGTGGTGGTTGAGAGAGCGCAGGATAGAGTTCTCAAGATGGAGCCTCAGTCAGTATCTCAGTTTTAGTCTATGCTAGTTGGGTTGACCAGCAGGATTATGTGGAGCATAGCCCAAGACGAGTGGAGGCAGCCACTCAGTGAGTAATTCCTAGTATAGGGCTAAGTCACCAGGTTCGAGTTCGAGTTCAAGTTTGGCGACCATGAAATTCGAATAAAGTTCGCCAACTAAAATTTTGTCAATAAAATTCGACATATAGAAATTCGAAAAAAAAAATAAAT
>APFE031539988.1:266448-310529 GCA_000404065.3 Pinus taeda
CTTGATTGTGGAAAAACTCCACAGTTAAGCGCGCTTGAGCCAGAGGAGTTATGGGATGGGTGACCTCCTAGGAAGTCCTGGTTACCGGGTGCAAGCCCCGGAGTGATGATTGATGCTATGTGATTCGTTCTCCACTTTTCACTAGTTTCAATCGCACTTCTTCACCCCTGTGAGCATCACCCGATGCAATGAGTGCTAGTGAACTATTCAAAAATCATGAGAAATTAGTCAGTTACGACTACCTCTCATGGAAATGGTCATACGTTTGAATGACTTACTTAACGCAGTTGAATCCCAAAATGATATCTAACATGGACAACATTTGCCACCCCAAGCTCTTGAATCGCTTCATCCAAAATTCCAAAAATAAATTCTGATGTCTTCACTCGATCCATTGCATTTATTGCCTTCAAGAAAAGTACCCCTTGAGGACAATAAACAAGCACATTTATCAATGGGCGATGACACAAATCTGACCAACCATCACTCAAAATTGTGCATCCTGTAAGCTTCCAAGACTCTTTAATATCAGCCAACTTTCCTGTCACTCTGTCTTTTGCTGTCTTTAGCAAAGTTGTCCTTAAAGCTTCAGATCTAGGAGGAACATAGCCCTTCCCAAAATCAATAGCCTTTTTAATTACATTTTTAAAATATGGACTCCTCGCCACATTAAAGGGAATTGCACATGCATAAAAATACTCAGCAACAGCATCATCAACTTCCTGTTTCTCAACAGGTTTCCAGAACTGATTTAATGTTTTCGTTCCACTTGTTTTTGCTTGAGTAGCTGTAGAACTTGATCCACCAATCTTTGAAATTGAATTGATGGTGTTGGAGGAAGACACGGCAATCTCCCTCTCAATTCGCTGCCTCTTATTTACCCTTTTCTGCTTTTGCATCTGTGAATTGGAATGGTCTTTCTCCACTGTGGCTTTTTGTTCATCGGTGATCTTACTGCAGGCTTCAACACCACCTCCACTTCCATTGCTAATACCAAGAAGGTGATCCACTGCTCTAGTCAAAGTGCCAGTGAAATTATGTCCACACAGCTGACATGAAAGATTAAAACCATCTTTTTGGACAAAATTCCAAGCTACAGCAGTTGATTTTGGTGGTGCCATTGAAAGTTTGAAATGTCTGCAAATTTTTTTGAAATTACATTTTCGTTAGTTAGAATTTAGAAAAAGGAAAAGTCATTCAAAACAATAGAATTATAAAAATGCAAAGCACTGAACAGTAAACACTACATTGTTCAAAAAATGCAAAACATATTGATATGACTAGGGCAGATATGACTGTTTTAGTACAACACTTAGTTCAGTCAATTTATGAGGTAGTTCGGTCCTTTTCCTGAGGAAGAGTTCAGAAGTTTTAGACCACTCCTGTAGCAAAATTAGGGTGCTTTCCTAAGACTGTAGTGGTTTGAGTTGTTGGTTGAATATAAATTCAGTACTGTGGGCACTGGGCAGAAGGCCTTAGAACTTAATCTTGGTCTTGACAATCTGCGTGCTTTTTCTGTGATAAAATTTTGAAGCATTTGAACAAAGAAACTTTCCTGCCTTAAACTCAGCAGTTGTAAACACGGTTTTCATATCTTTTTTCATACAGTTTCTTTAAAATAAGATGATTTTCTTAAAAAGTTTAATTTCAAGACTCAAATGCAGATACAGGCTACAGCCTTGGTAATGTCCCACAAGTCCACAAAATTTATATGATTCAACAGTGATATTTTTTGTGAAATAACATATACAAAGGTTATTTTTTATGGTTCAACAGTGATAATTTTTTTGTGAAATAACAGATACAAAGGTTCTTTCTCTGTCTATAGAGTCCATGTGTCTTTCTTCTGGTGTACATGATCTCTTTTTCAGAGGAAGAGTTCGTGTGTCTTTTTCTTTGTGCAGATGATCTCTTTTTCATAGAAGTTAAACACAGCGTTTTTATTAAAAATAAAGGCGTTTATATTTGCAAAATTGCATATATCAATTCTTAATGAGCACTTAGCAAAATCGGCATACCAAAAGATTAAATAAGCTCTGAAACAGAGCCACAAGATGCAACAGTCAAAGAGAGGGTCATAATCAGCTGATTTTATGACCTTATTAAGTATTGTCTATCTTATTTTTTCAGGTTGAAGAAGACCCATTTGAGCATCAAATACCCTGGTCTTTTGAGAATCGATTTGTTAGAGAAAGGAGTGATAAAGAGTCTGAGCTAAATTCCCTACAGTAATTGGCTTCATGAACCGAGTTTCTTACCTTTTGCTGGTAAATTTGAACAGAGAAGAAGGCCCAACTCCCTGCAAGTTAACCTAGTTGAATTTCTTTAGATTTCTGGGTCAAATCCCTTGGTGAGAAGCTGGTATATCATCATACAGTTCCCATGCTTGATTTTTTGTAGCTAAATGAAATCAAATCACTTGTTCTGGAGCTGAAATCTTTTACTAATCAGTGTTGAGCGTGTGAATATTGACTGAGGTCAAATTCTGAGCAATAAAGGGTGAGTGTATTGCTGTATGAGGGATGTATTCCTTGGCTGTGAGCCACTATTTATTTTAGTCTGTTTGTGGATATTATTTTAGGCTTGGGGAGTTGTATATCTCCTTAGCTGAGTGTGTGACATTGCTCTGGGAGCTGCGTTGGTCCTAAGTTCCCAGCTAAAACTTAAAAGTCAGGTAATCAACCAGAATGCAGAGAACATGAACCAAAAAAAACATAACCTCCATCGAAATGCTGCCAAAAATGTGTGACCTGATGCGGGACAACATGCTTATATTTAATAGTTACAAAAGCAACAGACTACAGTTACTCGGGAGTCGGCTCCTACCTGAAGGCTGAAGGCTGAACGCTGAGCAGTGAGCACTGAGCACCGGTAGATCAACATCTGAGGAGACGCGTCGAGCAGTGAGACGGCAAGTCGTGACTCGTAACCCTTCGCACAACAAATGAAACCCTTCGCACAACGAATGGAGACTGTGCAGCGTGCTGGAAGCCTGGATTATGGAGACTGTGTGCTTGGAGACTGTGCAGCGTGCTTGGAGACGGAAAACCAAAGAAATGAAACCCGGTTACCCGACGAGCAATAAAACCCGCGGGCCAAAACGCGCCAAAAAAAATGAACTCAAACAATTTTTTTTTAACATGCAGCGAATTTTATCGATTTTATTCGATAGAAATTCGAATTCGAGATTAAATTCGAGTTCGCCATAAAATTCGACGAACTCGAACGAACATGTTCGTTGCTGTTTCAAAATCACCGAATTTCGAATTTCATGGATAAAAATCGCCGAATCTGGTGACTTAGGTATAGGGAGATTTTGAGCCAAGTGGGACGAGGATTTGTTTAAGGGAGATTAGGAAAGAGTTGGATCTTCCAGTATCACCTTTAGCCAGAAGAAGCAACCACAGAGGTACACAGGGTACATGGCATTTATGAATGAAGTGATGGACTCGCAGAGCATGGTGGGAAAGAACAAGTCTTCATATCAGGTTTCGCAGAAAAAAGCAGGGAAGTCTCCTAGTTCAAAGGGAGCAATTGCAGCAGCAGAGAACATGATAGTATTGGAGCCAGATCCTGGTGGACGAGGTTCTTCCAAAAGCACCTTCCTTGCTAAGAGGGAGTGTTGAAAATAGTAGTGAGTAAGCTCTTCTTTGACTTGTGCCTTAGTCAAAGAAACAACAAGAAGTCCTGCCTTTAGCATGCACAAGTTCCTATAAGTTAGGACAAGTTCCTATAATTTAGGATGAGTTCCTAAAAAATTAGGACAATTCATGAAGCAGTTTGACTAATGTGCTGGAGTGGGAGGCTCGGTTTGTTGTCTCCTAGTGCGAGTAAGTTTTGGAAATTAACATGCGAAGAATCTCAGTTCTAAATTGGGACTAGACAAGTTACAAGACTCAGTTTGTCTCAGTTAACTCACCAATCACTAGTTCGACTTCCAAAAATAAAACTTGCCAAATTTAGCCTATTTGAAAAGCTTATAAAGAGGATGAAGGCATAGAATCGTTTCATTGCTTTGTGAGCACAAGTTGGTGAGACAAGGCCATAGAGAGCACGAGTTTGTGTGCAAGAGCTTGTGTGTGGGAACGACGTACTAAGGAGAAACCCATGCACAATTGATAGAGGAGAATTTCCTTGGGGTTTGTGCAAAGAAATAGGGAAGCGGGATCAGGGTTCTTGCAAGGTGTTTCAACTTAGGGCAAGCAGGGAGAGCAAGGTTGTTTTTCTATTGAAACAAGGTTGTATTGTAAGAGATTTATTGCTCAAAACTCTATCAACAAAATTCTCAAACAAGCAGAGGGTTTTCCCAGTTGGGTTCCCTCGAAAATATTGTGTTTGTCATTGTGCGACTATGTTCATTTATGTTCCTATTATATTGCAAACAAGTAGAGAAATTATGTGTCTTAATATAAAGAAACTAGTTTTCAGATTGTTCATTAGAGCAGTTGTAGAATTTTGTAGATTTTCTACAACCTCGAACAATTTATCAACAAGATCCATTGATTGACAAGAAACAATGATTGATCTAATTGAACTAGGGATATCTTCAGACATCAAAGTACAAACAATGGATACAAAAACTTTAGCAAATCCAAGTGCCTCTACTAACCAACTTTCAAGATCAACATAATGACACAAGTATATGAAGTCAACATAATACCAAAAATGAATCAAGAAAACTCTAAAATTATGGTAAAGAAAAATCAAGTTACAAGGACACCTTATCTACATCCTAATCACAAAAGTCGACACTTTAACCAATCAACATATAAGTGTTGCTCAAAACAAAGACAATATTTGACCTACATTCCAAAGAAAATCAATTCTAGAGCAATTTGGTCACAAAATAGCAATCACGCTTAGAAGCACAACACAAAATCCCTATCAACGCACAGTTCCACATGGAAACCAGGGTGGACTATCCCTTCAAAAATACCACAACTCTGTCCAATACTTCAAAATTATATTGCTTTGTTTCTTCAACTATGACAACAATGAAAACAAAGTACCAATTATATGCAAGAACAAAGACATAGCTTTTCCAAGTTATGTTTTGGGGACAAAGCATCTTTGAAGAGAGAAGCAATGTAATAAACATAGAGCACATTTAATAATAATGATAATAATAATAATAATATTGAAAAGACACGTGTTTAAAAGACATGTTTATTCATGCATGTGACCATTCAATATACATTTATAAATATCACATACCATTGTATCAATTTATATATATATACATACATATCTGTATGAATTTCAGCTCTTTATCCTTCTTATGTTGGATATCTTCCTATAAATGAACTATTGTTTGTGAACTCAAGGAACCCCTACTGCAGCAAAAACTGAATTTACTTCACCTACTTGATTTTAATATCCATTTTCAAGTTATTCTCTTAATACTAAAGCAAATTACTTTTGTAGCCTCCACTACTTTAAATTTGATTACATGAAACAGAAAACTGAGCAAAGAACAAGATACATAAGACAGTTATTTTTGGACAAAATTGTCCCCCGAAAAACCCAATGCGGGAAAACCAATGCAGCCGCTCTGAGGGTCTTCTATTATTAAGTAGTAATTCTAAATACAAATGCTAGATGCCCTCCCGGCAATCCAGTGACAGAGAAATACAATGGCGGAAAAACTGAGTGAGTTTTACCTCACTTCACCCGGCAGATTCCGACTGATCCAATAGCAAAATTGGCTAACCCCGGCTACCTCTGTGTTGGCCTTGCGTAGGCCCTGAGTCAGCCCTACAGGCTCTGCATCAACCCTGTGTTGTCTCTTCTGCCCACTACATCAACCTTCCCGATTGTTCCGGCAGTTCCCTGGTAGCTCCAACTTTCTACGTGAGGGCAGCAACTGCTTATGCGTTGGCCCTTCTGGCTCTGCGTCAGGCCCGTGTGGGCCCAAATTGGCATAGCGTCAATCCTTCTCGTTGTTGCACTGCCTCCACTAGCTTCTCTCTGCCTCCTTGTTAGTACTCCCAAACTATCCCTGCCCCTTTGCTGCGACTAATCACTCGATTCGAATTCTCAGCTTCCTAGCCCCAGAAATGAAACTCTAGATCAATTCGTTTTCACCGTGTGTGTTTCTAAATGAACCCCAAGCCTCCTTCTTATACTTTTCTCGTTCAAACATCAACGGCTGAGATTAAGTCTCTAATCAACAGCTAAGATTAAAACTTGACTTGATCCGCCTTCTAGATCATTCTCACCCATATTTTGATTAATACCCATTAATACTTCAATTTTCCTAAGTCTAACCTATTTAAAATATTAATTATTTTAATAAAATGCAATCCGGGTGGAATTTCAACAAACGGTTTTTGGGTTCTTTAGAACTCATGTGCCTTAGCCTCTCCACCAATTTTCATGGCTAGAGCACATCTGATGCTACCAAAAACTAACATTATTCATTACACGCATTTCTTCAAAAGGGAGTTGTGGGCCCATAAAATAAGAGCACACACCTCAAGAAGGTTATTGAGTCTACATACCAAGTTTAACATGTTATGCCTTAACCATACCTAGTAAATTGTAATACTATGAAAAAAATAAAGAATTTGGACTTAGCCATAATTACAACAATAATGATGCATGATCCATGGTCATGTGTAAAAATTACAATAATTATTTTAGCAAAAAAAAAACTAAGATGATGGATTGTTCTTGAGCAACTATTGCAAAAATGCGTGGAAATAGACCTCATCAATGGTATACTTGAGAGCATTGAATTGGTAATAGATGAACTTGAGCATAAGGGGGGCTTGGGTTATGCCAAAGTTCCCCTCGGAGGCAATGAGTGTAAGGCATATAGTCATATAAAAAATTTGTCATGGCTTGAGAGAAAAGAGAATCAAAATCTTCAAAAGCAACATACGATGAGGAAACCCTTTTGAGGTATGATATTGAAACAAATCAAAAACAAGATCCAAGATTTATAAATAGGCCAACCCATCCTTCCCCAAAGGAAGAAAGCACCAAAGACAGAGAAAGGAACAAGCAGAGGTTAGCCTCCGCTAGCTACACTCATACAGTTCGAGACATGGCATGCTTGCAATATGAAATGGATATGACAACTAGGTGGAGGTGGGCCTCCCTTACCCTCTTCCACTCAACCAACCATAAAAAAGGACAAGGGTGAGTTTACAAACAGCTCAACCGACCGTAGAGAGGGAGAGGTTCATAGTCACTGTCACAATGTAAGAGGGAGAGGTCACAAGCATGTATAAAGACCATTGGTAGGGTAAGGAATAGAACACAAAACCCATCCATGAGTGAGGGATGTTGAGAAATGTTAAGAGCCAAAACCCATTGTGGGTGATGTACAATTAGTGACTCGCTCAACATAGAAGGGCAAGGTACTATAAGAGGCATATCATCCTTGTTGCTCCCAAGGAAGAGGGAAATGGGGGAAATACCTAACGGTTTCGCTTGGGAAGCACTGGAGGAGTTGAGGTAGGAGCAGGCTCAAATGGAAGCTCAACAAGGGAGCATTACAAGGGAAAGACTATTTGCAAAAATCAATATAAACTTAACCTCATCCACTCAAGGGAGTCAGTTACTTCAAGAGATTACTAAGAGGTATAACCTAAGGTTCCATGAGAGAGTCGTAGCTAATAAGACGGAAGGGGCAAAAGGGCATTTAGAACTGGATGAACATATCTCACCTACAAAACACTGGGGAGGGAGACCTTTCCCCAGAACACTACACAGCAGGCAGAAAAAGAAATAAGTAGAAGCAAATAAAAATCAATCACTGAAGCCCTGAGAGTACCAACCTCCAAAAGGGGTGCCAAATAATATGTTTGTCCATCAACTTTAGGGGATTGGAGAATCCACAGAAACAAAATTCCCTAAACAGGACAACAAATAAATACAAGCCAAATGTTCTCTTCATTCAAGAATGAATGAACAGCAAAGAAGATGCAATTGACAAAATTGAGGCTCTTTTGAAAAACTGGGATTTTGTGGCAGCTGATACCAGAGGTAGAACAGGAGAGCTAGCTGGGTGGAATCAGAACTTAGGTACAGGAATCACTTTACTTTGGACACTTCCATCATTTGTATACTCACAGTAAAGGATCTGGACAGATATGTATTTTTTGCATGGAATACAGGTCCTTTCCAGATCAACGAATAGGGGTTGGGGGCTTAAGTGTTGCTATGAACAGAATGAAAGTGTGGAGAGAAGAGAGCAGGCAAGATAAGCTTGAAAAGTGCTTTCAGCATCTTTTTGAAACCAAAAACTAGGTGGATATTGAGCCTCCCATTTTGGGTCCTGCAAGGAGGAATATAAGGGTAAGGAAGGAAGCTATTGCTAAGAGGGTGGACAGATTTCTAGTCTCTAAGTGTACGCTGTCTGGAATGAGCAGTTCAGATCAGAGATCGAGATGGAGGGCACCCCAGACCATTTCCTGATATTCCTTTAAATGGAAACAGGAGGGCCTCATAGTCCCTGACTCCATCCAGTTTTAAATTTAACCCCTATTCGTTACAGAACGTGGAAATTCAAGACATCATAAAGTCTGAGTGGGTGCCTTATGATCAGGCATGATCAGACTCAAGGATCCTATGCTATGTAATCATAACATGAAAACCTAAAGAGTAAGGCCAAGGCAAAGTGTGGCTCAAAAACTAGAATTAAAAGAACAGTCAAGCCATTGAGGAGGTAGAGAAGAAGCAACGCACCTTGTATGTAAATCTTAGGAAGGGGGAGATTTCAGCAGAATCTAGGATTGATATGGTCAAGCAGGAGGAGGGCAGAAACAAATTGCTAGCTTGGGTGGAAGTGTTTTGGAGGCAGAAAAGCCAGGGAATTTAGTTAAAAGAGGGGGATGAAAATACCAAAAAATTTCATCGTTTTGCCCTGGCAACGATATCATCCAATTGGACCAATTCTATATGGGAAGTGTTGGAGAAAAAGGGGATCAAACAAACTGGCCAGGAGGGGAATCAAACAAGCAGATATGGAGCATCAAAGGACATCTAAATCAACCCAGCCAAGTGAAATATATGTGAGATCCTTAAAACTCTATCCCTGTATAAGTCCGTAGTTTCTGATGATCAAAATAACACGCTGTAAGGCATTGCCTCAGAAGATAAGTTGAAGGAAAGTTGGAATTGGAAACCCTGTCATCCTTTCAGTCTGTCAAGGGCCTGGCCCACGTTGGAGGACAATTCAGTTTTTTAGGACCTTTTATGATGTCATAGGCAATGATCTCCTTCTTGCTGTAAAAGAATCTACGAGGGCCGAAAAACTTAAATGTCTATGGGCCACTGAATGCAACTTTATCTAAACAGTCGTAAAGTGAGAACCCTTTTTCCTTCCACTCTTGAGTCTTATCGACCTATTTCTCTCTGTAATTGCATGTAAAAAATTATATACAAAGTACTGGCAAGGAAGATAAATCATAAAACCCATTTTTTCCTAAATCACCTTACCTGCATAACTTGGCTTTTTAGAGGGAAGGCAAATTCACGATGCCACTGAGGCAGTTCAAGAAACCCTACATACCATAACATCAAATGAGATCCCCTCTTTCAGTAGCAAAATTGATCTATCTAGAGCTTATGACAGAGTATATTGGTCATTTCTAAAGCTCCTACTGGTTCTTATGGGTTTCAACTTTCAACCCTCACACTGTTGATTGGATCAGTGAATGCATGAAATTTGTTTGATATGTTGCGCTGGTGAATGGTTGCCCACTGTTGAATTTCCACGATCTTGGGTCTAGGTTAGAATCTTAAAATCTCTGACGCTACCAAACCAAGAATCTCAACAAAAACCACTTTGCACAGTGGAAAATACAAAGCAGTAAATCACATATGCACAAGTATACACAATTTTTAACAAATATTGTACAATAATGTACAACCCAATCTTTGTTATATTAAACCAAATCTGAATAATACAGCAGTTTATGGTATACAAGATACAATGACAAACATGTTGCGCAGACTCGATGTCATATCTTGTCCTGTCGGTCCTTCGCTTTCGTACTGCTCACTAGCTGCCCTTAGTCCTTCAAAGGACAACACATCGAGACTCCAGGACGGATGCCACCTAACATTGTTGCACATCACTTTTGCTGCATGTACACGAGCTCATCAATCTTCTCTCTAGGTTGGCCACTTCCCGAGCTCCAATCTGCCAGGCTAGTAGTCACTCTAGTCCATCAAAGTGTTGCACTACATCACCAATCTTCAGCCAACCATCAGCTCCTCTTTGTCACTGCAAGATAGCTCATCTAGGGCTACTTTGGGTAACCAACACACTGCCCTCTACTAGATCAATGGTACCCAATACTGCAATATAAAATCTGCACCGATGAAGGCTTACAATCACCCAATCAAGCCTCCAAATTGGCTCCCACGGGCTGCCCAACAATCTGATCCAAAACTAGTCAACTTCCTTGACCCAACACAAGGAACAAATTGTTGTTCCAAATCTGCTTTCCTTGTTGTTCCTAACTGTGACTGGTTAGGGCATCCATATGTTGCAACAGCCCTTAACCTGTTCATTTGGGGTAGCATTGGATATGCTCTAGGCCTCAAATTTTGCAGGGAGGCTTGGTCACATATATTCCAAAGAACCCAGAAAGTGTTTTCGAAAATTCCACCCACAAACAATTTTATTAAAATAATTAATATTTTTTAATGGGCCCCTAAGTCTAAACTTAGGAAATCAAAAATACTAATGGGTATTAATCTAATTGTGGGTGTAACTTCTAGAAAAAGATGAGGATCAAGCTAAAATGATCATAGCCACTGATTAACTTTTTATTTGGGTCGTTGAATGTCAACGAGAAGATTATTTAAGGAAGCTTGAGGGTCATTTGGAAGACACACAGAGAGATCAAGAGATCGAATTTCTGAAGTGAGAAGTTCTCAAGACGACTGATCGAGTAGATTTCCTGCAGTTGAGGGGCAGAGATAGCATCCGAAGAGAGAGATTTTCTCAATCGGAAAATCATCAGCATAGAAAGGAAGAGAGTGATCCAGCAGCTCTCATGTAGAGGTTGACGCAGGGCCACGCAGAGGCAACCCAAAGGGTGAGAGCAATGTTGCACGAAGCGGGGACGAAACGGGGACGTTTTTTGGAAGCGGGGACGCGGAAGCGTCATTTTCCAAAAATCTAGGAAGCAAAGCATCTACGGAAGCGTCTGCTATATATATATAATATATATATTTTTTATATTTTTTTGCAGTCATACTCAAAAACAAACATCCCAAATACCAAATTAGTTGTAGAAGACATGAAAACATGCATATTTTTGCATAAATCAAGATAGATATAGCATCCATTGTACATTAATGATTAATTATTCGAGCATCAACTATTTAGATGCATCAACCATCTAGAATCTAGATTCTTCTCCTCTTGTCTAGCCTTTGCCTCTACCTCGACAATCTAGGGATATTAGTCAACATTGCCCAGTTTTGATCAAACTACCTAATTCAAGACTTAAAATATGGTAGAAAAAGCTTAACATGCTTGATCGATGATTTTGACTTGATTGAAAGGTAATTTTTTGGTAAGGGCGTGACAAAGAAGTTCAACAATTAACACCACCACCACTAGGGTACATATAGGGCTTGGTGCTCTTGATTAAATGCTAATCGCATACCTTCATACTTGATATAATCTAATGAAATGCCACAATCCCATTGATCCTGAATTCTGAAAACTGTTAAGTCTACTGAATTTGAATAGATATGAATTCTATTTTCTCCATATGAAGTCCAATGAGGTTGAACCACTCTCAAACATCCTGAGTCATTTCATGGTAATGTTAAAATTTAAGTAAAAGGATGAAAATGAAAAATAAAGGAGAATGTCACTTTTACTTTAAGAATTCAACATTACCATGAGAGAGCATCTGCTATATTTATATTTTTTTTATTTTTTTTTTTTTGCCTTCATTCCTCACCCAACCCAAGGTGGACCACCCCAACAAGCAAACTCATCAAAAAAAAAAAAAAAATTAATTAAAAAAAAAATTTAAACAAACAACAAAAAAATTGACTATTTTAGGCCGCCCAGCACTTTTTCCGGAAGCGTGTACGGAACCGTTTGGGAACCGTACGATTCGCCCTTCGAAGCGTCGCGCTTCGTACGGCCGAAGCGTTGTACAAAGCGCGCTTCGAAGGGACGCTTCCAGAATTTCCAGGAAGCGTCCAAAACAGGCGGAACCGCGTTTCCAAATTTTGTAGTCTCGCTTCCGAGGACGCTTCCTGTACGAATCCATACGAGACGCGCTTCAGGCCTTAGGGGGGGGACGTTTCCTACAACATCGAGTGAGAGAGAGTCTGAAATTTTGCAGCAAAATCAGTTTCAGAAGCCGGGACCCGGGGTGTGAGACCGAGAGGCGAAGAGCAATGACTCTAGGCAACAAATCGATTAGCTGGCTAGGTGACACAATGCCTAGAGGGGATGATGCAAGGACTACGCAGAGGTAGCATAGAGCCTGCCAGAGGCACCTCATCTAGTGAATGGATCAACGGGATTTTTCTCAGTGATTGTGTGAGGTAATCTCACAAATCTTTCTACCAATACTTCTCTCTTTGTAACTGAATAACCCTTGAGGTTTTCAAAGATGTATTCAGAATTTGCCACTGCTTAATAATAATAAACCCTCAAATCTATTGCACCGGAGGACATTTGTCCAAAAATAACGGTGTTATTGTGTTGTATTTTCTTTCTTGCTCAGTCTCTTGTTTCCGCATATAAATTAATTAAGTGAAGGTTGCAATGTATGTATTTCAATATTTGTCGTAGGAAACTGCAAGTAACTTGTTCATGTAAATCTAACAAGTAGGAGAAATATCATCAATTGCTGCAATAGGGATTCCAGTTTAGGAATTTTCACATGGTATCGGAGCTGCAGGTGAGGCAAGAAGAGCAAAGCCAGTAGATCCAGCGCTAAGCAGAAAAGGGAAATCGAAACCCCAAAGAGTTTGCGCAGTTCTTAGCCGGAGGGCTAAAATTTCGAGGCAGTCTCTCTCCGAGTGAGTCAACGAAGAGAAGGTCTTCCAGATCAAGTTTTTGTCAGGGCAGAGGGAGCAACACAGAAGCCTCAACGTGAGGAGGGATGGTGGGACGCGGATTTTTCTACAGGCAGTTTGCTATGCAGAAAATCGTCAAAAGAAAGAGGAGAAGCACAGTTGAGGGAATTCTTCCTCAGAGAATTCCTAGCTAAGGAATTCGAATTCTCTAGAGCTGAACAGTCGCAAGGGGCAGCGATTTTACTGGCTCCAGCGAGGAGTGCGTAGGCTAGCACAGCAACAGCGCAGAGGAGAGAGGAGGCTATTCGACATTTCTATTTGGAAGAAATGGCAGCCACATCTTCAAGAGGGAGATGGGGAGATTTAAAATTGTAGTTCGCAAGAGCTACAGATGGGTAGGATTCTTGAGGAGCCCACCTCTTGGATCAATTCCTTGCTACGAGAGCCCAGATCAGAAGTAGCAGGATGGACTAGTGTCAGATGGTGCCGAGGAGTGTCGTAGAGACAATTGCAATGCCGAGGAGCACCAGAAACTAAACAGCACAGAGCAGAGTTGGCAGGAGTGCAGATGGCACAGAGCAGAGGTCAACAACACAGTAGATTCAGAGGATCGGCGCAGAGACTAGCAGCAGTGAAACTTCATCATTCACGTGGTATCATACAGAACACAGTCAGTTCAATAATTTGGGATATTTTTCCGTCGCTGATGGAGTAGCAGCAACAGTTTGCAGTGCAAGGGTAGTTAGCAGTGGCAATGCCAGCAGCAACACGGATGCAAAATTTTAGAGGGAGTTGTTGTATGGATGCAATGTTGACAGTGGCAAGGTCAATAGCAGTACAGATGCATCATTTGCAGAGTAGTTGGTGGACAGCATGTCAGACATTAGCAACAAAGAGGACGGTGCTTCAAAGTTAGAGTAGTATGCAACAGCGTATTTTACTAGAGCACATTCCTCGCTAAGAGGGAGTGTTGATTTGGGGTAGCAACAGATGTGCTCTAGGCCTCAAATTTTGCAGTGAGGCTTGGACACATGTATTCCAAAGAACCCAGAAAGCGTTTTGGGAAATTCCACCTAGAAACAATTTTATTAAAATAATTAATATTTTTTAATGGTCCCCTGTGTCTAAACTTAGGAAATTAAAAATATTAATGGGTATTAATCTAATTGTGGGTGTAACTTCTAGAAAAAGACAAGGATCAAGGTAAAATGATCATAGCCATTGATTAGCTTTTAATCTTGGTCGTTGAATGTCAACGAGAAGATTATTTAAGGAAGCTTGAGGGTCATTTGGAAGACACACCAAGAGATCAAGATAGCAAATTTCTGAAGTGAGAAGTTCTCAGGAGGAAATTCCGATTGAGTAGATTTCTTGCAGTTGAGGGGCAGAGATAGCATCTGGAGAGAGAGATTTTCTCAATTGGAGAATAATCAGCAGAGAGAGGCAGAGAGTGATCCAGCAGCTCTCACGCAAAGGCTGACACAGGGCCACGCAGATGCAGTGTAGAGGGTGAGAGAGAGTCCGAAATTTTGCAGCAAAGTCACTTTCAGAAGCTGGGAGCTGAGGTGTGCGACCGGGAGGCGGAAAGCAGTGACTCGGGGCAGCAAATCGATCACTTGGCTAGGTGACACATTGCCTAGAGGGGCTGACACAGGGACTGCGTGAGGACTGCGCAGAGGCAACACAGGGCTTGCCAGAGGCACCTCATCTAGTGATCGGATTAGCCAAGATTTTTCTCAGTTATTGTGTGAGGTAATCTCAAAAATCTTTCTGCTAGTATTTCTTTCTTTGTAACTGAATAACCCTTAAGGTATTTGAAGATGTATTCAGAATTTGCTACTGCTTAATAATAATAAACCCTTAGATCTACTGCACCAGTTTTCCCGCATTAGGTTTTTCCAGGGACATTTGTCCAAAAATAATGGTGTTATTCTGTTGTGTTTTCTTTCTTGCTCAATCTCTTGTTTCCGCATATAAATTAATTAAGTGAAGGTTGCAGTGTATTTGTTTCAATATTTGTCGTTGGAAACTGTAAATAACTTGTTCATGTAAATCTAACAAGTAGGAGAAATATCATCAGTTGTTGCAGTAGGGATTCCGATTTAGGAATTTTCACATAACCAAGTCACCAAACAGCGTTCAAAAACTACGACCTACCCTTGTATAAGTCCTCTACCTCCACGTTGTTGATTAGGGCTCAATCTAGCCCCAAAACATTCCCACGCAATGCCTTTTCAGTGGGGTTAGGGCATGCGGCCTACCAACTCTACCCACAGCCTGCTCAAACAAAGTTTCCAACCCACACATAACATTCAAAACAGCCCAAAATTCGTCTCCTTTATTGCGGCCTTTCTACTAGTTAATTCTCACTCCAAAACAATCATAGGAGTGACCTAAACGTCCCTCCTTCCTTCGTTGGAAATGCCCTAACCTGCAGCCCAATCAAACAAAGATATTCCTCCTTGAACGAGCTCCTTCTCTCTCCTTGTACGTTGCCTTGTGTTGCACAAAATGGATGCTTAAAAGCCTCCTCTCCACCTATTTATACACTAAATGAAGGGCTTCTAAAACGTCATCCTAGGGGTTGTCCAGTTGTCGCATGTCATTTTTACACCAAGCCGATCTTGACACTTCATGTGCAACCCAATTAAATAACTTCAAAAATTCATATCTCCATTTCTACAACTCGGAATTCAACAATTCCAAAGCGTTGGATTCTCCTTTCTGCCCTCTATCATCTCATGCCATCACATGTAGAAATGTGCTCATGGAAATGCCCAAAACACATTTTGGTGCAAAACCCTATGCTTGGGTTCCAAGCCCACAAATGAATCTTATGGTGCTTTGCCCTCCAAAACCCGAACCCTAGGGATTGGAGTACCTTCCAAGCTACACTAATCAACACTCCCTCTTAGCGAGGGAGGTACTTCCAAGACTAGGAAGTAACTCATCATCATCATCACTACTCGCAACACTTGCCCAACACTTGGCGCTCATAATCACAGTGATCCCTATTCTGTGAACTACACCTTTCTCGGAAGTGTTGTTGTCACTGGAAGCATCCTGCTTCTTCTTCTTCTCCTGTATCACTTTCCAATCCTTCCATGATTCCTTCATGGCAGTTGTAGGAGCACCCTTTCTTCCTACTGACCATGCACTCTTCTTGGGCTACAAAGTCTCCCTCTGAACCTGCAAGCTCCCTCTCAAACTCGACTCCCTTTGAGTCTCTGAAACCTGGACCTTCTTTTTGGGAATGTGTACCTTCTTCTCAGGAACCTATACTTGCTCCTCTAAAACCTACACCTGCTTCTCTAGAACCTGCATCTGCTTCCCCTGCTTCTCATGATCCATAGGCTTGCCCGTCAACCTATATAGACCATGCTCTCTAACTCCAAGCACAATACCAACGAAGCTAGAGCCTCTAGGCCTGAGTCTTGCCTTCCCATCCTGGATCAAGACCTCAAACCCCTTATTCTCGATCATCAAGACAGAAATCACGCTATATCTAAGTCCTAGTACGAACAGTACATCCTAGACCCGCATCACTCGTCATGTCTCCATCCTAAATGGCACAACACCCGATCCTCGAATCTCCTTCTGACTCTTGTTTCCCAACACCATGTGCAATTCCGAGTCCCATTCAGCTAGAATCTCAAAAACCTCTTGTGACCCTGTCATATGTTTCACCGCACCACTGTCCATGTACCATCCATCCTCATCAACAGTACCCTGCGAGAAATGAGAGATCATGGCAAAGTCCTCCTCCTCCAATCTCCTCGTGAGATCATCTATCTCAACAGAGGTGGCAACACCGGCAACCTGCTTTCCTTTCTTCTTTTTGTGATCTCCCTTCTTCTTCATCGGACATCTCGACGAAAAATGACCAATCTCGCCACAGTTGAAACACTTGACTTTACTCAAGTCCTTCTTTTGCTTACCCTTCATTCGCGCTGCAAGTGCCACGTCATCATCGAAAGTCTTTTTCTTTGGATGAAGATTCTCGTCTCGCAACTCTTCCTGAATGAAGTCGTCCTATAGCCTATTCCAGTTTGGCAAATTCTCTTTGGCAACAATCCCTTTGATGGAGGGCTTCCATTCCTCAGTGAACCCTTTCAAAACAATCCTCACCATATCTCCATCTGCAATAGTCACACTAACGGCAGCAAGCTCATCTTTGACTTGAGACAATCTCGTCAAATACAAAGTTACTCCTTCACCCTTTATCATCTTGGTGGACTTCAACTTATCCTCCAATACCAATACCCAATTCTCGTTCTTATCTTAAACAAATTCTGAAGAGTCATCCACATCTCATGTGCAGTGTTCTTCCCAGACAAATGAGGTATTAGGGAATCCTTCACACCATCAAGGATGATCAATCTCGCCCTCGTATCCAAATCTTCATATATTTCAAGCTCCTTAGGGTTGGTTGGCTTCTTGATGGCTTTCTTGGCAAATTCCCAGATCCTGTTGACCTGCAAGACCAACTTGATCCTTTCCTTCCATGGACTATAGTTGGAGAACCCCTCCAAGTTGTCCTCATACCAGATACCAGCCTATAACTTCGACATTGTCACCTACAATGTGACCAACTCCTTCTTAAGTTGTACTTCGTTGTGCACAACTTTGATTCACTGACTTCCAAAGTAGCTCAGACAAACTCTAATACCATGTTGAATTTCCATGATCTTGGTTCTAGGTTAGAATCTTAAAATCTCTTACGCTACCAAACCAAGAATCTCAACAAGAACCACTTTGCACAGCGAAAAATATAAAGCAGTAAATCACATATGTCGATCCTTCGCTTCTGTACTGCTCACTCACTGCCTCTTAGTCCTTCGAAGGACAACACATCGAGACTCCAGGAGGGCTGCCACCTAACATTGTTGCACGTCCCTTCTGCTGCATGTACACGGGCTCATCAATCTGCTCTCTAGGTTGGCCACTTCCCGAGCTCCAATCCGCTAGGCTAGCAGTCACTCTAGTCCATCAAAGTGTTGCACTTCGGCACCAATCTTCACCCAACCTTCAGCGCATGTTCGTCACTTCAAGATAGCTCATCTAGGGCTACTTTGGGTAGCCAACACACTGCCCTCCACCAGATCAATGGTACCCAATACTACACTATAAGATCTGCACCGATGAAGGCTTATGATCACCCAATCAAGCCTCCAAATTGGCTCCCACAAGCTGCCCAACAATCTGATCCAAAACTGGTCAACTTCCTTGACCCAACACAAGGCACAAATTGCTGTTCCAAATCTGTTTTCACTGTTGTTCCTAACTGTGACTGGTTAGGGCATCCATATGCTGCAACAGCCCTTAACCAAGTCACCAAACAGCCTTCAAAAACTGCGGCCTACCCTTGTATAAGTCCTCTGCCTCCATGCTGTTGATTAGGGCTCAATCTAGCCCCAAAACAGTCCCACGCAATGCCTTTTCTGTTGGGTTAGGGCCTGCGGCCTACCACAGGTGGCTTCCTGTACCCATGGCCTGCTGAAACAGAGTTTCCAGCCCACACATAACATTCAAAACAGCCCTGTTAAAATTGGTAACTAGGGCCAAACTCCATGTGGGTCAGCTTATTTATGGCAGCTGATATTTTTATTGGATCCCTCTCGTCGAGAGGTGTAGGATTGATCTAAAGATCATCCGATTCCGATAAGTATTTATGGAGATATGAATTTATTTTGTTTATGTAATTATTATCAAGCCAACCAGCACTTATGTAGGCTCTAGAAGCCCAACCGACGTGTCTATTCATCATCTTCGTTTTAGTATAAATAGAAGAGGATTTGAAGTCATTTGTACTCACACATCTTCATGTGTAGTCTCCTCCTCTCCACGTATTTGGGTTTTGGTGAAGGAGAGACACAATGAAGATACGCTGACCTAAAGATGATGCCCTAACTGCAGTGATGCCCTAACCACAGTAAGCCACAGGCTTATGAAGATGATCTACGTAGCAAACAGAGACCTTATACACTGTTCATGGTGAGACCTCATACGTTGATCATGGAGACCTTATACGCAGCAAGAAGAGGGACTTTGTTGTCCCTAACACAGTCATGGAAGGAGGTTAAACGAAGCCTTATCTGCTGGCCTTATTCCACTCATACGCTGGAAAGATCACAGCTCTAATGATGCCCTAAATTACAATCTCGGAGAAGCCCTAGACGCAGTGAAGGAAGGAGCCTAATTGAGACCTATATGCTGTCCTAAAAGGGTTCTAATCACTGTACAGAAGAGCCCTAATCCGCTGATCAAAGGAGTTTCCTTATACGCAGTCAAAGAAGTTATCTAGCCACAGGTAAAGGAGATGCCTAGCCACAGTTTGATAAGAGATCTATCAGCTGTCTTAGGGAACATCTATACGCTACAAAAGAAGTCCTAAAGAACCCTATCTGCTGTCCAAGGAGGGGCCCTAATCTGCTGTCAAGCTGCTGTAAAGTGCAGCCATAATCCGCAGTATATGAAGGACAATGAAGCCCTAGCCACAGCAACAGGAGCCCTCATCATAGCATATAGAAGTCTAGATGGACAGCGTAGATATCTTTGGTAGCAGCATGATAAACAACAGTGATAGAATGGCATACCTGTAGCAGCCCTATCACAATGAACAGCAGTGATAAAATGCCATCTGTTAGAACAGCATGATGATGATGATGCACATGGGTATGGGCAGCATGATGATGGATGAGATCATGGACAACATGATGCATGGGCAGCACAGTGATCATGAGCAGCATGATGATGCTGGATGCAGCATGATGGTGCTACACAGTCAGGGGCAGCAAATGGA
Organism: Pinus taeda; assembly: GCA_000404065.3. Lineage (NCBI taxonomy): Eukaryota > Viridiplantae > Streptophyta > Pinopsida > Pinales > Pinaceae > Pinus > Pinus taeda. The sequence goes on from APFE031539988.1 coordinate 286,262, forward strand.
TGAGATGCAGAACGATGATAGGTGAAGGAGTCACCTTGAGAATCAGTTGAAGCAGAATGTCTTCAACTGATCTCATCATGATACGAAATGATCTATGCTAGATAAGTCAAAGTATTGACTTCTGTTGTAAATGTATCTCTCTCTCTCTCATTCTCTGCTGAACTTTGAAGATAAAAGAAGATTTGATCAAAGGGTTTCCCCACACATTGTGGGGTTTGTCCCTGGCTCGCGCCATATCTTGTGTCCTCTTGTCTTGGCTTGTCTTCTGCATTTTGTATTTATGTTCTATCTGCAGTTTATCGTAATGCTGATGTGATTGCTAACTGGGAAAATTTAAATAAATTGCTCAAGCATAGAACATACCTAAAATTAACAACTGTGCTTTCCATAACAATGATACCAGTATTCCAGGAACCATTCACCTCCCCAGGCCACACCAGACCCTAGAACTGCGCACCATGTAGAACTGTGGCCAAAGCGCCACCAAAACCACACACCATGCAGAACCGTGGCTGAAGCACCCCCCAGACCGCGCATCGTAAGGAACCATGGCCGAATGGCCCCCAGAACCACACTTCAGACTCAATTGAGCAGTTCCTAGAGACTTGGAACAGCCACGTGCCAAACCGTGCTCCCGTCATGCTTCCTGGATGCCCCCCTAGGTGCTCCATGGATGCTCCCTAATGGTAATGTTAAATTCTTAAAGTAAAAGTGCCAGTCTCCTTTATCTTTCATTTTTAACATTACCATTAGCACAAAGCCCTATATGTACCCCAATGTTGGTGATGTTGATTGCTAAGCTCCTTTGTCATGGCCTTAGCAAAAATGTACCCTTCACTCAAATCAAAATCATTAATCAGGCATGTTAAGCTTTTTCTACCATGTAAGGCTTGGATTGTTAAATGGAGTTAGAGGAAGGGTTCAGCCAAATTTAGCAGGTGCACTAAATTTGGCAGAGGGACCCACAAGTGGGGCAAAGGCGCCAATTTCACTTTTTTCTATTATTCCTTGACTCAGGAAAGTTTAGATTTTTCCTATAGTCAAGAATTAGAGGGATCTCAACCGTCCAAGGAGATTTAATCTCAGCCCTTTGTGGCAGTGGTGGGCCAAGGTTGACTTCTAAGAGGGAAAAAGGGCACAAACTTGGTCATTATGCAATAGAGAGCTTGGTGTTTTGCTCAGCAAAGGAGAAGAGAGTTCTATTCAGCGACTAGGGCTTCAAATCAGCTAGATAGAGGGAGAAAGATAGGTCGTTTCAGTCTCAGATCACTTCCAGCTAGCGCAGACTTCGTCCAGGGGCCAAATTCAGTGCACAGAAGGGGTCTTACAAGTCGTACAAGTTCGTACAGGGCACAGAAGAGAGGCCGAGTTGGTGAGAAGTGCGCAGATCATTAGCGCAAAGGGTTAGCTATGTGAAGGGAAGTTTTCCCTCACATTTGTAATCCTTTTCCTGAAGATTTGATGAGCAGAATAATAAAAACAACAAGATTGCAGGTTTTCCCCAGTTGGGGTTTCCTGTCGTGTATGGATTTCTGGTGTGTTTGTCTTCATTTGATCCTTATTTTCAAGTAAACTCAGTATATTTGTGTGTTAAAGTTCAAGTTCAGTTTTCTACTCTTTACTTAGTAAAATTTACAGATTAGATTGTTGAGTTTTTAAGAAATCTAAGATGGTACCAGAGCCACATCTCTAAATGAAGACCAGCATGCGTGTTTTGACCTCAGGAACAGGTTTAAGGCACAAAAGAAGGCGCAGTACAGTTGAAGTGTTGCACTAGGGGTTTCTAGCACTGCAACCTAGGGTTTTGACCCACAGAGCACAACTTTTACTAGTTAAACCAGTGCACTAGCGTTTCTGAAGACTTTGACTAGCAAAATGTCTTATTGGGGTTTGAGACCAAAGCACAAGTTTGGAGGGAGCAGCAAATTTATGCTCATGGAAGGAGAGGATTACCATGGTGCTAGAGGAGCAAGGTGTGAAGGAGTATGTGAAGAACCTACCAACCACACCAACCGGCCACCAGCAGTTGGCTCAGCACAACAAGAATGATGCCAAAGCAAGAAGGATCATTCTTGAGGGAGTCAAAGACCATATTGTGCCACATCTTTCCGAAATGTGCCAAAGAAATGTGTGTGAAATTTCCACGATTGCAGCTACTAGGTATTATTCTCCTAACTTATGCAGTTTATTTGTCTTCTGTAAATTAATTTATGGCAAATAACGAACAATCCAATACAGCAATTTTCACAAATAAAAATGTTGCAGAAGATAAAATACTAGAATGGAGAAAATAATGCACACACACAATAAATCTGACACAAATATTTTTGGACAATCATCCTTGGAAAAACCCTGAAGGGAAAACAAGAGCAGAAAATGAGGGTTTTATTATTATCAATCTTCAACAATTTGAGAGTACAATTAATTGTTTACCTGATATTGGAAAAGCTCCGTCAAATAATAAACCTAACTAGCAAAATAACTTGGAGACTCAACGTCTTGTTGAAATTTGATGACTAAAATGTTTCCTGCAATCCCAACCCGGTTTTAATTTCACCTTATCACTCCCATTCAGTTAAATGCCCTTTCCCATAAACATATATCCAACATATAGAATTCTGGAAATGAAATTTTCAAATCAAAACACATGGGACTGTCAACACATGCTAAAAATAAATATGGACATAAACAGACCAGCAACACACATATTTTTGGTCAACTTAGACCCAGGCAAAACCCCTTCAATCTTCTTTGGGGATAACCTATTAGAGAGCTCTTCAAATTTATTTATCTTTCAAGTTCAAAAAAAATACATTCGCAGACAAAACAAAACAGCAAAATACAACTTACCTCTTCAGCGCAAAACTCCTTGAAAACCGTGCCCACTTTGCCTCGATTTTCATGCTCACTTGAAGCTGAAAATATGTATTGCACGGATTCAACCGTACAAACTGTACTGTACGCATTCCATATGGACTGTGCAGATTTTCATACCTTTGTACAGACTATATGGATTTTTTTCAAAAAAAATAATTTTTTTAAAACTTCTCTTGAACGGCATGCAGCTCACAGCATTCAATGATGTTCGTACTATACCTTTTGTTGTCTTCTATGCCTCGATTTTCGTGCCCAGCTTTGCCCAGAAATCATTCTTTCAGCTTGCTGCAACAAATTTCTCCTTCAGAACTTTTCTCCAACTCTCAGCCTACTTTCTCCAATCTGTTCATGAAGAATGAATGCAGTCTCTCTCTTCTTTTCCCCTTTTTGTTTCCCTAAATGACTTTTGGGCAACCCTAAGATCGAATGGCTCAAATTCATTTAGATCAAGGGATGAAAATAAATGTGCATTTAATTCTCACTTTCTATTTTTTAACTCACCCATTAAATTAAGTACCCACATTGTACTTTATGTCTAAAGTCACTTTTCACTTTATAATTTAACATTTACTTTGCCACTTATAAAGTCACTTTCACTTTATAAAGTCACACTTAGGAAAAGAATTATTTTGGACACTTTTCCCTAGGTAGAGACTAACCCATGGGAAACCACTTGTCCAAGGTACATTAAAAATCAACACTCCCTCTTACCGAGGAAAGTGTTTCTCACCACACCCATCTTGTCCCTGAAATGGACATGCTTGCCTCTTGGCAAGGACTTCGTGAGAACATCGCCCACCTGCTCATCTGTTGATATATACTCCAGCTTCACTGCCCCCTTCTGAACATAGTCCCTGATGAAATGATATATGATGTCAATGTGTTTTGGCCTGTCATGAAACACTGGATACTCCGTGAGTTTAATGCAACTCTGATTATCATAGTGAATAATCGTCGGTCTCAACTCCTGATCAAATAAGCCATACAACAACTTGCGAAGCCAAATGGCCTCACAACTAGCCTGGCTAACAGCCATATACTTAACCTCAAAAGAGCTCAAAGCAATTGACTTTTGCTTTCGACTAAACCATGACACAACTGCCGAACCCAATCCGAAGCAACACCCTGAAGTGCTTTCCTTGTCAGAAGCACAGCCTGCCCAATCTGCATTTGTGTAACCTGCCAACCTCACTCCATCTCCCCGCCTATAGTCCAAACCATAATCAACAGTCCCCTGCACGTAGCGAAGAATGTGCTTTGCAGCTACCCAGTGCACCCTCCTGGGCTCAACCATGAACTGGCTAAGTGTGTTCATTGCAAAGCATATATCTAGCCTAGTGTTGACCAAATACATCAAGGACCCAATAAGCTACCTATACAATGTGGGATCCACCAAACTAGAATCTGAAGCATGAAGCTTCTTCCAGTTGGTGATCATAGGTGTAGATATGGGTCTACAGTCTGCCATGTGAAATCTGCTCAACGCATCCACAGCATATTGCCCCTGCCCCAAAAAGATATGCCCTTCCTCTTGCCACACCTCAAGCCCCAAAAAGTAATGCATCAGCCCAATGTCCTTCATCTCGAACAACATAGCAAGATCCTCCTTGCAACCACTAATCGGTCTCTCTGCCCCAGTAATGAACAAGTCATCGACATATAGCACAAGAATGAGCAGATCATCCCCTACAACAATGTAGTATAGGTTTGAATCTGCATCACTCTTCGTGAAACCCATCTACTGCAAGTAAGTATCAATCCTCAAATACAAAGCTCTCAGAGCTTGCTTAAGTTCGTAAAGTGCTCGCCTCAACCGACATACATGGGTCTCCCGCCCAAGTACCTCAAAGCCCTGTGGCTGCTCAACATACACCTCCTCCTCTATAACTTTGTACAAAAATGTGGTGTTCACATCCATCTGATGGATCTGCCAACCCATTTCTCAACAATAAAAATAAGGGACCAGATAGAAGTGTACCGAGATACGGGAGCAAAGGTCTCATCATAGTCAACTCCCTCTACCTATGAGAACCCTCTAGCCACAAACCTCGCCTTGAATTTCTCAATGTTGCCATCCACAGCATGCTTGATCTTGTAGAGCCACCTGGAAGTCACAACTGAATTTCCCTCAGGCCTAGGCACCACTTCCCAGACATTGTTCTTAATGATAGAGGCATACTCCACCATAGCCTCTCTCCATACCTCCTGGCTGGCAGCCTCCTCAATGTGAATTCTACTGGCCAAGCAATATGAATTTTAGGCATAGCAAGTTTGCCAATGTGGGGTTTGAGCAAGCCAGTGGAGCCCAGATTGATTACAGAAGGGAGAAATTTTCTCCATATTATTTTGGCTCGATATTTGTCATAGGATTGCTAGTTGGGTATCCAGATATTGTACTCTCCAAATTTGCTGCATAATAATAAAATAAACCCTCATCTGCTGCACCTGTTTTCCCTTTAGGTTTTTCCGGGGACTTTTCAGTCCAAAATAATTGTGTCGATTTTTATGTGTGCATCTATTTCTCAGTTCCAAAATTTTACTTCCATAACATATTTATTTTGTGAAGAATTGCAGTGTGATTTATTCATTAAATGTTGTAAACAATTAAACTACTAAAATTAGTTAGGACTCGAGAATAAATTCCAGTTGCTGCAATTTCAAGGAAATTTCACACACCCCTGGGTGTGCACTCCCTAAATTTGGGAGCATGCTTTGGAGCTCCATGGGATGCTTCTTGCCACTATGGAGAGTGTGTCACTCCCTGGGACACTCATAGAGCAAAAAGCAAGCTCCCTAGGCACTCCCTCGAGGTTTCCTAAGTGCTCCTTAGACACTCCCCGAGTGCCCCTAGACATCCCCTTTATCTTTCCTTCTTATCCTTTTACTTAAATTTTTAACACTATTAATTGTTTCAAGATGTTTGAAAGTGGTTTCAACCTCATCGGACTTGATATGGAGAAAATAGAATTTCATATTCCATTAAAAATGCAACGTTCTTAACAATTTTTAGGATTCGTGGAATTGCAACATTTTCATTGGACTCTTATCACGTATGAGTGTATGTGGTTGGCAGTTAACCAAGAGCACCAAGCCCTTATGTACCACGACATTGGTGGCTTTGATTGTTGAACTCTGTCATGACCTTCACAAAAATGTACCCTACATAGAAACCAAAATTATTGATTAGGCATGTTAATCTTTTTCAACCATATTTTAAGGCTTGCATTCAGCAGTTTCATCAAAATTGGGTATTGTTGACTGATATCCCTAAACTATAGAGGATGAAGGTAGAGGCAAAGGATGAAGAATGATACTAATGATGAGGATCCCAATATAAGCGATGGTGGAACATTGCTTTTCATATATGTTTTCCATTTAAATATTCTTGCTTGATTATTCATAATGCTTTCTTTCAAAGTTCCAATATAATCATTAATATACCATGGAATCACGGATGGCATTTCTGTTAAATTTAGGTATGTTCTATGCTTAGAGCAATTTACTTCAATTTTTCATATTAGCCCAATGACAATATTCAAATTAGCAATCACATCAGCATGATGGTAAACTGCATATAGAACATAAACAGAAACAGCAGAAGACAAGCCAAGACAAGAGGACACAAGATGTGGCACCAGCCAAGGACAAACCCCAATGTGGGGCAACCCTTGATCAATTATTTTTATATTCTAAAATAGTTCAGCAGAGAGGGAAATAGTACAAATACATTTAAAGTCAATGCTAGACTTGCCAAAATAGGAGATCAGTCATCATAGAACACCATGAAGATGACACAATAGACCTGATGACAAGGACTGAAGATATGCCGCAGATGACAGGTCTAGAACAGCTCAACTAATTACCCCAAAATACTGAAGCTTTCCTTCCATGAGACTCTCCTTCCTTCGTTGCTTCGCTGATCGTGACAAGGCTGCCCATCTGGAAACCTGTATACGCTGAAAGGACTGAAGCATATCTTGGTAAACCTGATTACAGGTTAGGGCACAAACTCAGTGTGCTACAGCACCTATAATACACCCCACAGTCCACCTATAGACAGAGACTAGCCTTCATACAGTCCTCCAATGAAAAGATGCATTATAGGATTGCTTACCTTATGAACGCAGCTCCTAAAAAGGTCTCCAACTATTGGTTATGGCCTACAGCCTAGCCCAGCAGTGGACTGCAACTTAGGTTCCTTCAAACAGTGATCCAAACAGCCCTTACATAGCAGCCTCAAGCTCCTCCTTATAGCGGATTCTCCTTCCCTTTAAATCAAGCTTAGGAACAATACTAACATGCCCAAACAGCCTTGCTGTCACCTACAGCAATGTGACATGCTGTAATATAATTACCCTTGCTGTGTTTTAGATTCACTTTCCAGCTGCATCTAAGGGTCCTTTCATACTGTGATTTCTTCCTTCATTTGCTGTTGATTAGGGCCTCTCCAACTACAGACAAGATGACCTCCTTTAGGACTGTGACTAAGGCAGCACTAGCCCTACTTTGACAGTGGATTAGGGCACACATAAACTTCAGCTTAAACTCCTTGTTTCAACTCCGGTTTAAGGCACAATTTGACAGCTGCTTGAGACCTCCATTTTCGGTGGCTTGAACCTTCTCCTTTCACTGCGGCTGGGGCAGATAGAAGCCTCTTGAGACTGCGGATTAGGTTGAGGATTAGACTGCGGATTAGGGACCTTTCAAGCTGTGTATTGAAGCTCCCTTTGACTGCTAGAGCTCCCCTAGGACTGCGGCCAAATCTCTTCATTACCTGCGACTAGGTTAAGGCTAGAATCCTCCCATTAGGACTGTGGCTAGCTGAGTGTAGAAACCTTCCTCTTGATTGCGGCTAGGGTTCTTTTAGAGCCTCCTTTGACAGCATATAGAAGCTCCCTAAGACAGCGTATTGAATCCTCTCCTTGCTGCGAAGAAGATCTTCCTTTAGGACAGCGTATAGGCCTCCTTCATGGCTGTGATTTGATCTTCATTAGGGCAGCGTAGAGGTCTCTCCACTCCCGCTAGATCTCTCTTTCATCAAAACCCAAACAAAATGAAGAGAGAGATCACAAGAGATCTCTGCCATGAATGCAGTGCCCTGCACTGCTCTACTTTGTTGAACTATGAAGAAGGAGAAGTGATCAAGAATGTATCATACCATTCTCTACTGACCCGAAGTCAGTCCCATATAAAGAGAGAGTCTCATACCACTCTTACTGATCCGAAATCAGTTCCAGATAAAGAGTGCCTCATACTACTCTTACTGATCCAAAATCAGTTTTAAATAAAAAGAGTGTCTCATACCACTCTTACTAATCCGAAATCAATTCCAAATAAAGAGTGTCTCATACCACTCTTACTAACCCGAATCAGTTCCAATTGATCCCAGATCAATATCATCCTAACATATGGAGTACAGTAGTACAAAATGTGTCCATCAGTAATACTATGGTCCCTATCTTCATTTCCCTACTCATTGGCCAGATGAGAGGTACTTCCCATGAGTCCCAAACTGCATGGGTAGGATGTCTTAACAGGAGAAGGATGAACCACTCATCCCGCCTACATGTCGCCATGGGGTATCCCAGGGGAAGGCTGAACCACTCACCCTGTACACAACAAATCACTAGGGGAAGGTTGAACCACTCACCCTGCCTACATAGCAAACCGCTAGGGGAAGGCTGAACCACTCACCCTGTACACAACAAATCACTAGGGGAAGGTTGAACCACTCACCCTGCCTACATAGCAAACCGCTAGGGGAAGGTTGAACCACTCACCCTATGGTTGCTCATCGCTCCAAGAAGTACCCCCAAGCCCCCCGGAGCTCCCAGAGCTCAATGTCCATATCATATAGGGCCCTTAGTAGAGGGTCTCTCCACGACTCCTAGTCGTTCTCGGAAAGTCATGAATTTGACCTTTCCTAGGGGCTTCATCTGAATATCAACGACCTGCACTTCAGTCCCAAAGTGTTGGAGCCGTCTTGCTCCCCGTTGTACCATATCCCAGATAAAGTGGTACCTGATGTCTATATGCTTGGAGCGATCATAGAACACGGGATTCTTCAACAATCGAATCCCACTCTGGTTGTCACAAAAGATCACGGTGGTATCCAACACGTGTCCAAGCTGCTCAATGAAGAGCTTCCACAACTAGATAGCTTCACACTAGGTCATACTCATAGCTATGTATCCAGCCTCAGCGGTGCTGAAAGCAACCGACTTCTGCTTCCTGCTCATCCAAGATATTGAAGCAGAACCCAAAGAGAAACAGCACTCAGAAGTGCTCTTGCAATCCTCCACACTGCTTGCCCAATCAGAATAATAATGTAGCCTCACAGCTCCAGCAATGTATCTCAGTCCATGAGCGATTGTGCCCTGAAGATATCTCAAAAGATTCTTGGCACCAACCCAATGTGAATGATGAGGCTCAGCCATATATTGGCTCATTATGCTAACTGCAAAACATATAGCCGGACGAGAGTTCACCAAGAACATCAATGCTACTATGAGTAGATGAAACTCAGAGGCATTTCCCAAATCAGGTCTGGCAGCACTACCACATAACTTCTTAAAGTTAAGCTCCATCGGGGTAGTCATGGGCTTGCAGTCCACCATTCCAAATCTAGAATCCAACTCCCTCTTACTTTTGCAAATGAGAGGGTTTGCACTTGTCAAAAAGAGGTCGTCCACATGAAGTACCAGTATGAGAGGTCTATCATCCACAACCTTAAAGCAAAGGTTTGGATCGACTTCACTCCTAGTGAATCTCAGATTCATCAAATAGTTGTCAATCCTCTCACACCAAGCCCGGGGTGCTTGCTTTAAATTATAGAGAGCTTTCTTCAACCTACATACATGAGATGAATCTCAAACCCCTCGAGTTGTTCCATATTTGTGGTCTTGCTATTACATGAGGGGAATGGTCCTCTTGTAAGCTTTCCTTCTGTACATCTCAAACATGTACCTTCATGCTCTTCTTTGAATTCACGCATCCCTGTCACCATCTATCTCACATCAGGTAGGGCCTTACAATGAAGATGGGCAAACCTCCAGTGCCATAAAAGAGATGTGTCACACAACATGGTCCCCAATGGACTTCCTACAACTTGATATAAAATTTAAATTGCCAATCTTGAACCCAAGAGTAAAAACATCTTTAAAATTCTTTTTCCAAACACGTACCTTTCCATCAATGAATGCCACCTTGTAACCTTTATCTTGCATTGCCAAAATGGACACCAAGTTCTTCTTGATAGGTACATATAGAACTTCTTGTAAATGAATAGAGTTACCCTGATCCAATTGAAGAGTAACATTCCCTACACCCTTTACGGGATAGGTGGCATCGTCTCCAAGAATAATCTCCAAGTTTGTCTCCTTCTCTATCAAATTAGAGAGAGCTTCCTTGTATCTGGTGAAGTGCCTTGAGGCACCACTATCAATAAGCTAATTTCCCAAAGAGTCCGAAGGAGAAGTAGTGAAGAGGGATGATATAAGATAATAATCCTCTTGCTTATCTGAAACAACATTTGATTCTTCATACCTGGAGTTCCTTGCTTTCTTGAAGAGTCAGCCATTTCCTTAATGTCATGCCTTCCTTTTTCCTTTGCCATTGTACTTGTCATTCCTTCGATTGAAGTTGCCCCTAGAATGATTGTGATCATCATCATGTGATGTGTCCCTTCTATTTGGACACTCCCTCACATAGTGGCCAAACTTATTGCAAGAAAAGCATTACTTCCACCCTTGGTGTACTTGTTCTTTGTAGTTGGTGCATTTGATGGAGGCTTCGGGTTTTTACCCTTCACGTAATCCAGCACTTCTTGCTCTTCCAATGTCAGATCCAAAGACATCTTCCATCCGTGATGACTTTTCACGGAGCTTGTCTTCAGCCAGAAAGAGGGATGAGGAACCCATTGAGCCTTTTTGACCTTTCCAAATGTCTTAGGTGATTGCTCTTTCACTCTTGCTTGGGCTTTGTCTTCACCTCACCTCTGATACCATGTTAAATTTAGGTATGTTCTATGCTTAGAGCAATTTACTTCAATTTTTCATATTAGCCCAATGAAAATATTCAGACTAGCAATCACATCAGCATGATAGTAAAGTGGAGATAGAACATAAACATAAACAACAGAAGACAAGCCAAGACAAGAGGACACAAGATGTGACACCAGCCAGGGACAAACCCCAATGTGGGGAAACCCTTGATCAATTCTTCTTATATTCTACAATAGTTCAACAGAGAGAGAGATAGTACAAATACATTTCAAGTCAATGCTAGACTTGCAAAAATAGGAGATCAGTCATCAGAGATCTTCACCATGAAGATGACACAATAGATCTGATGACAAGGACTGAAGATATGCAGCAGATGATAGGTCTAGAACAGCTCAACCAATTACCCCAAAATACTGAAGCTTTCCTTGACAGTGACACAGCATGGCTCATTAGCAACAGCTGATATAGCTAAAAAATATTAGCCATCAACATGACATGGGTGCAGATGTGACATAGTAGGCAACTTTAAAGACTCTAAAAGGCAATTCGGTACCAAGTTCTTGTTATTGCCATTGTCTATTATAAGTCCACTTATCCAGTATTTTGACCTAGCAGTTACAAGTAAAGAGAGCTTCTCAAGTGGAAGCATAATCTGTAATGATTAATACCAACTGTGAATTAAATATGTTGGCCTTGAGAGTGAAATATCATCATATTTTATTTGCCCTGGTTGTTCTTTGCGACTAAAGTCTTCAACTCAAAGGACTTTTTCCTTAAGCACTCTTTGTCAAAAAGACCATACAACCTGTGAAATTTGCAGTACTTCATTGACATTATTCTTTAGGATTCTAATTTTGTTCCATATGCATGCCATTATTTCTGCCATTCTTTTAAATACTTGAAGAATTAAAAGAAAAGATTTAGATGTACAAAACCTTTTTACACCTCTTGATTTTCATTTGGACTTGTCTGTGCAATTTTTTTCTAGAATTTGCCTTCAATTTTTAAAAAAAACTGTCATGCATGATCTAAAGGTAATATTGGGAAGTTCCATCTCTTTTTAAAATCAGTACAACCCAAAAACAAATTTGATCCACAATACATCGTCTAGATATGCAATTTTCATCTTGATGGACAACTTATTAAACTAGTCAATGTATTGTTGAGCTGACTGGCCACAGAATTTTCTAAGATGTAACAAGCATACAAGATAAAGAATCATCTGCACAGCACTGCTTTGAATTGATCCCACTACTGGACGGGAGGTTGTCAGGTGTTTGCCAGGTGTTGTACATGCAAATGTCGCCATGTGTGTCCCCATTCAAATGAATAGAAGCAATCATAATCTTTTAGCACTGGAGAAGTTATAATTGTTTAAAACATAGGAAGTGCCTGTTGGCCTTGCGTCTGTTGGACTTGTGTTGGTAGTTGTTGAAACATAATCATCATATGTTGCATCATCTATAACTGAAAACAGTTTGATGATGTACTCTTTGTGATTGAAGATCATTTTCTTGTTGATGCTTACAACCTTGCTGCTGATATTGATACCATAATTCTTTACCATGTAAGTCAGTCACAAAGGAATGATCTTGTAAGAGCCCTACAATTATTTCTTCCTCGTGGGAAGCAAATATAGAATAATAAAAATCCTTTGAGAGTTGCAACAAAAATTGTGTGCATGTGTGTGTGTTGGGGTGCAGGGGGGAGCAGGGCAGGGATACCAAAGGATGGAGGAGGAGCTCGTAGATTTCTCAGCTAACACCCTGGACTTTTGTTGTGGGAATTCACTTAAGTTTTCAGCACTCAAGAGGAGCTTGTAGAGGCAAGAAAATACAAAGGTTTTGAAAAATGGGAATTAAAGAGAGGCTTCCAAATATAGAAAAGTTCACAGCAAAAAACTCTAGAAGGAATAGGGGCCCATAGGGGCAAAAAAAACCTCGGGCAAGAATGTCAAGGTGCAACAGTTTAATTTTACCCAAAGTTTTGAGAGTGCACTGTCCACAATGTTGGCCCAATAGAAGTCTAAAATTCCGCAGTGGGAGATTCAAGAGGAATCACTCACATGAGTGCTCAGTCCTGTTCCATCCAGAGTCTGCGTGCATCTCAATGGAAAATTTTTATCAGTACAGATCAAGGTTATCATCACTCGGCAAGGCCCAACAGATCTGGCAATGGAAGCTCCCCAGGCATCATCCCAGCATTTTGGCAGACAAGTGTCCATCTGGGTCATCATCCATGGAGATGGAGTTCCATGGCATCACTTCTCGCATTTCCCCTTTATCAATCCATTATTTCAATGGGCATGAGGCTAGAGAATGACATTTCATTAACGAATATGGCTGTCATGAAAGCCCTATCCTTTACACTTCACTCCACAAACAGAAGCTTCACTCATTATCAATAAAAGCACTATCAGGTGGACATCCTGCTGGTATTAGGGCAGATCCTCCTTCCAAGCCAGGAAATAAACTCTGAAGAGGACCACAGAAGAATCCCAGAGGAGAAGAAAGTGAATCAAACTTTAAAAGAGAGAAAGAGAGAGAGAGAGAAGATGAAATTGATCTTGGGTGAAGACATAGTGTTGAAAGATGGAACAAGTATTTATCAAGAAACTACACTTATAGGAAAATTTCAAGGCAGAAGAATATCTTCCAAAACCCTAGAATAATAGATTGGAAGATACTAGAGAGAACAGTTATGGTACACCCCTATTTTCCATATCTTGGATATGCGTTGGATAACTTTTGTGTTTAGAAACGGAACTGACAGGTATAATATAAGAAAGAGAAAATGGTATTAGGACAGTTCCATACTCATATGCTCAAACCGTGGTAACACTGTTTCAGTCCGATGAAAGAGAGAGTAGACCTAGTCCCCATATGGGTTAAATTCCCTTCCTCTGGAGTTATAGTAGGAGAGTGCTGAGGGAAATGGGGGATAGCATGGACAGAGCTCTAGACGTTGATGAACAAACTAGAAACAAGGAGACTACATCTGTTGCAAAAAAACTGTGTAGAAATGAACCTAGGTGATGCACTGCCGGATGACATGCATGTTTAAGTCAGGAGGTAGGCATATAGACAGAAAACTAATGTAGATATCCCTTTCAGATGCTCAAACTATGGTGCCCTGCTTTGATAGGATGAAAGAGATAGCAGACCAAGTCCCCCCTATCGGTAAAACTTTTCTTTCTCTGGAGTTATGACAGGAGAGGGTATTGAGGACGCAAGAGGGGATAGGATTGGTAGGTATCTAAACATTTATGAATAAACTCAAAGTCTCGAAACAAGAACACTAGATTTGTTACAAAAATCTGTGTAGAAATGAATGTTGGTGACGGACTACTGGATGGCATGGATATCAAAGTTGAGAGGTAGGCATATAGATGGTGAATTGATTATGTAAAAATTCCTTTCAAGTGTACAATTTGCAGGGCCCATGAGGCAATGCCCTTAAAAGCAATATTGCACTAATTGTTATCGGAATAATATCGGCGCGAAACAACAAAGAAGAAACAAGAAAAAAAAAAAGAACGAAACAAATAACCCAAAATATAGAAACAAAAAAAAAGGAAAAATCGTAATAATCGGGAAAATCGTTTCATACAAAAATATTCATTTTTTTTCAATTTTTTTAATATCTAAACCATCTACAACATAAAATAAATACATTGACACATAAATATGATAAAAGAACTAATATATAAGATGTTTAATATCATTTCTAGTGCTAAAATCACACATAACAGTGAATCATGTCCTGAATAGTAAGTCCTGACTCCTGAGTCCCAACCTCAACCTCAAAATATCAACAAAAAATATAATAATGTATCTCATATCATGAGTCATAATGTCATATACAATGAAATGAACCAAATAACTAAAGTCTGATACTACTGATTTCCTTTGCCCCTCTAGATGTAGATGTCGGCGGACTTGGCAGGCCGCAGTAGACTATGGAGTCTGTTGTGCTCTAGAAGTTGAAGAACTAGGAGCTACAGGAGGTAGACCGCGTCCTCTACTTGTGACAGGGGTAGCTTGGGTCACCTCCTCCTCCTCACAGAAAAGGAAGAACAAAAACAAAAACAATTAAAATATATATATATATATATATATATATTTTATTTTTTCCCCGCGATTTTTTCGAAAAAATCGGGCAAAAAAATTTTTATCCGATTACTACGCGCGATTTTATCATTTAGTTGAAATAATCGCAATTAAACGATACTATCGCGATTTTAACAACACTGCTCAAAAGGATCAGGATGAGGACACCATCCCTGCTGAAAGAGAAGCTTTCACCTTCACCAGGCCCTGAACCTGAGCCCTCTAAGCTTATTGCAGAAAGCAATATCACATGGTTCGGGTTCGAGTTCAAGTTCGACAACAATTAAGTTCAATTTAAATATGAATTTGATGATAAGGTTCGGATGAGGTTTGCCATTAAATTCAAATACATACATACATACATACATAGACATATGAAATTAAATTTATTATATAACCCAATATAATATTCATATATTAAGTTTTGAACTTATATAATGCAAATGTGATTGCCCCTTATAGGCTTGCACTAGTCTATGCCAACAGGTTTAAACTTTACTAAGAATGGCATCCACGAATGTGGGGAAGCATCCTAAGTTTCCCCACATGTATTTCCTTAGTAAAAAGAATATTAATATCAGTAATATACTAAAGTTGTCAACGTTTCGAATCCCAAAGAGGATCCATCATCAGGACAATGTTTTGAAAAAAAAAAGAGGCAAAAGTGGAGGAATAAATAAACTAAAATCAAATCAAAAAACTTGAGGGTCCTCCACTTTTGTCTCTTCTTTCTTTGAAACATTGTCCTGATGATTGATCCTATTTGGGATTTGAAAAGTCAACAACTTGCATATATTACTGTGGAAAATCCAAACAGGCTACAGAAGTCTAAAATCTACCAATATTAATATCATTATGCTCATATTTGTGACAAATAATATTAGAGCTTCCCAAGTACAATCCAAACATCTCTTATGCAGCTTGTAAGAAGCCAAAAATTATTAAATAATCTCTCTATTCCACCAACCAATACTTAAGAACACCCTCTAGAACCTTTTTCTTCTGTCCAATTTTTAAATAAAAGGACATATCCTCTGGATTTCGTTTGCAAGCTACATAGTACATACTACATACAATACGATTCAAAAATAATAGAGCTAAAATTTCGACTTTAGGAACATGATAAAAAAGTTAAATTGTGTAGGAAAGACATTAACGTCTGCAGGAAGGGATAGAAAGTTGGAACAAGAAATGTTGTGGAATGCAAAGTTGGTAATAGAGAATGCAAAACACATGAAGGAAATAGAACAATCACAATAGATAATCCATATAGGATAGATTGTCATAATAGATAATCCATGACACTAAGTGTTAACAAATTACTTTTATCTTTAAATTGCAGTACAGTAACATAGAAAACTACAGATTCCTTGAACCAGATTATCATTCCAACACCTGATTTATCACAACAATATGATTCCACTTGTGATAACTTTGACCAATTAATACATAAAAACACAAATGACCAGAATATTTTGGAAAAGATGCACTCTGTGCAACATGTCCAGAAGACGATGAATGGATCTGGATTCTAGGTGAACACGGAAAGGAAAGAATCAGTAGAATTTTCAAGACTTACCAGGCTCTGCTTCAATGCCCCAACAATAGCATCCTCGTTCCCATCCAAGGACATAATTGGCCTTGCAAGACTTGGAAGAGCTGATTCTATCTGCACATCGGAAAACAATACGTGAAACAGTAGTAGCTAACTTTCAACATCTATATTACCTTTGATATTGACTGATTTTGAAAAGAAAAAAGAAAATGAAAGTGGTAATTATCAAAAGCATTTTGAGATGAGATAACTAGAACAGATAGAAACTTCATATAGGCAAGCGCTCTCTGCTACGAAAGTTACAAACAGAGGGAAACTAATAAATGGCTAATGAATAATAAGGTTGCAGAGCAGCCCACGGGGCTTTGAATTGACGGCATTAAGGCACTCCTTGCAAAAAGGTCACTGGTTCAAATCCCCCAGTGAGTGAGCCAACCAAAAAAAAAGTTGCAGAGCTCCAATCAATGTTGTAGGAGGCCACAGAAACACCCACAAAAGGATCTGTCTGTCTCCATATATTTGACACATTAACAGATAAAAGTGAAAGGACCACCCATCTTTCCTCTAAACTGTTGACAATTCCTCTAGGTTATTGTGCATCCTGGTCATATATATCTATCTAATAAAAAAACAAAGGCCTTAGCAAAAATAATGTTAAAATAACCAAGAAAAATTGAAATTCAGTTTAAGATAATAGACAGTTAGAACTAGACCTTAGTTTCAACTCTCACTCTAGGTAACAAAAATGCAAACCATATCCAAATAGAGGTTGCCTACACACAATAATCCCAACCAGACTCCAGAATCACAATAGGATAAAACCTCATTTGTTTGAAACAGACTCAAAAACTTCATTCTGGTATAGAATCTTGATTAAGACTCAAATTAGCACAAATATAAACTCATAAATGTACTCATGTTCCACATCATCTGTGGATAATACAAAAATAAGTTCCAATTAATTTAAACAGAAAAAACTGAAAATTATTTATAAACGGAAGAACAAACCCAGAGGAGGACTAAAAGGAAATATTAGATAATGGAAAAATAAGTATTAACTGCAACCAATCGCATAAAATGCATCGCAATTATGAATGCGTTTATTTAGTTGTTAATTGGCCAGTTGACTTTTAGGCATTTGAGATGTTTCAGAGAGGGCTATAAGCCACTGACCTTTGTTTTGCTATGTAAACGATTTTGAATATAACATACATCTATTCTCAATCCCCCTCGTCCAAACAATCATAGAAAGGTATTATTGCACAGTCAAAAAAAATGATCCAAAATTTTATATAAAACAGCACTTAGGTATGATGCACAACTTGGCCAGTCAAATCAACAGAAGACTTTCATATAATAACCATAAAGCTTCATGATGAGTTGCACCAGCTTAAGACCTATTGGAAAAGAACTAGACAAATGAATAATAAAGTTTGAAAATAAAAATCCCCGATGAAAACAACGACAATTACAGAGAAATACATTCAGAACTAAAAATCACTGGTCTTAATCCCTAACATGACACTTCATTTGCCACCCCTTTGCTAATAGAGTAGTGACTGATAATCCTCCCGTCATCTGGATTACTTTATTGGTGCCACCTAGGTTTTTCTAGTAAAAAAATCAAGTTGTTATTTTTTATTTTCTGAATTTTCAGTAAGGACTAATTTCTATATAGAGCGATCATTATTAAACAGTGGTTAGCACAGATCAAGTAAAAAAAATACCTCTGTTACAGAAAGAAAGGGGTTAGAAATAAGACTTACTGGCTTGTAATCAAGAATGGACATCATGCCATAGTTGTCTCTAATAACACGCTCAATCCTTGCATCACTTTCAGAAGCCTGTTTCAGATTTGCAGCAAATCTATTCAACCGATCCTGCAAGTTCTTCGTGAGAGTACTGGATTGTGGTCTGGTCCATCGTGTTCCAAATTGTGTCCTGAATTGAGCATCCTCTCTTGCCTCTTTCTGCAATAACTCTTCCGTCTGGACAAGTAATTCTTGATTTACTCTTCTCAAGTCTTTTAATTGTTGCATTTCAGAGTCAAGACCTGCAGGCCCACCACCCACCTGTACTGCTTCAACATCTTCCTTAAGCTGCTCAGGAAGAGTGGAATTTCCTTCCAGAGCTAGAAGTGAATCGGGAAGATCCATTTCTTTCACCTTAACTCTCGTGATCTCACTCTCTTGTTGCAGCTTCTCTGCCTGCATTCGAATGATCTCATCAACCATTTCTGTGTACCTGGAAAGGGCCTTTGCACTGCTATCAGGTACAAGCTGAGCAAACATTTTTTCCTTACTAGCATCCAGAATCTCATGCATAGGTGTTGACTTAACAAGAGAAGCTGTAGGTAAAGGGGACAAGGTGTTAATTGCAGGAACTCTCATAAGGTAAACTCTGTCATTTTCCTTGGTTGCCCTTTCCAAATTTCGATTAATATTACCCTCCAATTTAGACGCCATCTCTAAAAGTGGTCCCACTACTCCTTTGGCAGACTTCTTAGCATCTGTAAGAGTAGTAAGTCCAACTTTCAAGCGTGCAATTTCTTCTGCGATCTCTTCTTTCTCATGTAAGTCAAGACTTAATCTATAACAAGATTCAGCATAGAATTGTGCAGCTTTGAGCTGTACATGTGCAATCCATGTCCGATCAAAGTGTTGATTAAGAGGTGGAAGATTCAGGGCTCCATATGCTTCTTCATAGTACAGACTAACCTGTCAGTTGAAGGTTTAGTTAGACTTCTGTGTTTGCTCTTTTAGTTTTTCAATCATTTAACCAAAATCTCCAGGAACCGGCTTTCGAACTTGCCAAAAAAAAACTGCAGAAAATGACTGGGAACAATAACAAGAGCAGACTGTGGAAGTTGCCAATTAGACTGTTTTGTTTAATGAATTTAATCTTCTGGTTCAATGTGTTAAGCTGCAATTTAATATCACTTCTCGTAATTGTTACGCTAAGGCAAATCTCATAATGATGTTCCCGTGACTAATCTAATTTGGGTTTGACTAAAATTTAAAATCTCATGCAGAGTTTAGATTTGACTAACTTTCTCGATCTAAAGGTCCTTCAAATAAATTACCAGTTAAATATATGTCAGAAAAAACAAGATCCAAGTAATACTCAAGCAATTTGTTCTTGAGAAATTCAGTACTTCTTGTTTGAGGAAATTTCAATAAATGTCTTTATTACTTCTTACTTCGTCCATTTGTCTAATGTGGCCCTAAATTCAAATAAACTCTCCAAGCGGCAATGCGAGCCAATTCTTCCACATGTTATCAAGATATACCTTACCACAACAGTATGCAGGAAGAGGCCCTCTGGCTTCATTTTAGCCAATGTACGTGTATTGCTATCTTAATTGACTCAAATATGTCACCTGTGCCTCATAGAGCTGAACTTTTGTTCTATAAAGGTTCTGATCTTAATTTTACCCAAATTAGTGCCTTCAGCTATCAATCTCAGTCTTATGTCTGCCATATTCTCAATTATACTGATTTTGCTACCCTTAGCTTTGGTTCATTTAAATTTTCCATTTGTATAAACTTTCCACGAACCGAATTCGAGCTAAACTCAGTATTGACTGGGGTAAATTCTTCAGCGACGGATTACAATTAAACAAATTTTCAATCAGAAACAATAAAAATGATTAATTTCTGATGAAAACCGTGTTTGATTGGATAAATCTCTGAAAAAATAGCTCTGCATAGCAATTTTGATTTCCTAAATAGAAAATTTTCGAATTCTTGCACAAAACAAAAATTCAACCAGAAAAATCCACTAACCTGCCTGGCGACCTTGGAACAAAGGGAATTGGGCTTGCCATCGGAGATAACCTTCTCGAAAAAGCATTCCTGAGCCTGCGCAAGCATAAGCCTCTCGAGCATACCCGCGCATTCGACGGACACGTCCAAGGTAGACTGCCCTACAGAAGCCTTCATGGAGATATTGTCCCTCAGTAAAGCAAACGCCCCTGCCGCTGCCTGGAATGCATTGCAAGCCTGCTTGAGCCCGTTGGCAGTGGTTCGATCCGCGGAAAGGGCGAGCTGGCTTTGAATTGCAGCCAAATTGAAGACCACGGCGGCTTTCTCCAAGTGGATGTTCTGCTGCGCGGCCTTCTTGTTCTGTTTGAAGGCGTCGTACCAGGTGAAGGTCACAGTGTGCACATGTTCCTTCTCACTAGAGATGGGGAACCTCGATTCCATGACGCATAGGGCCTTGTAGTAATTCTGCAAGAGATCGCGACGGGATTCCAGCGAGTCCGAGGCCTTCTCCACATCGTTGCGCATCCGTTTCACAGTTTCGAGGTCGTCTTCCATGTTCTGCGCCTCACGCTCGGAGTAGTGGATGACGATGTACTGCCTCAGGGGCCTGTACAGATCGATCGAAACCGTTTTTTTCTCGTGGATCGCCAACATCACGTTCACCGCCATCGTTGGTGCGGCCATTGGAAGAGTAGGACCAGACCCACAGATCGACGGACGGACGGACAAGCAATTGAGGAAGACGAGCAGACAGGTCCAGGGTTGGATTTTATATGATGATGAGAATCATGGAAGTCGGGGGAAATGAATTGGGTGTGTGACTTTGTTATTTGGAAATGGAACATTTGCTATATGTATTTAAATTTTTTTATAATATGTTTACTCTTACTTAACCATTTATTAAATTTAATTAATTTGGAACTTTAAAATTACAGTAAATAATTTTGATTTTACTTTCTATTACTAATTTTTAGCAACTAAGTTTAATAAAAATATTAAATATATTATATTTTATATGTGATAAAATAATATAAAAGATTCAGTAAATTCTATAAAACTTATGAAAAACAAATCCAAATTTTAAATAACTATAACGTTTTATCTCGCGTGATTTCGTTCGTTTAAACGAGTGATGCAGCCCATGCAGACTTTTAACCTCCGTATCTCGATTTTCACGCGTTGCTTCCGCATGAAGTCATCTTTTAGAATAGAAGAATAAGAAGTTATTTTAATGTTTACGAGGTTAAAAATAGTTTATCATACATATTATTTTTTCTATTTAGATCTTGCGAAGTTTCACAGTAAATGTTATGAGTTTTTGACAAACTTCTGGCTAAATAGATTGTCCCAAGAGCTAGTTGCCAAAATATTTGCATAACTTTCCATGTTGCCTTTGAAGGCCTCACATTCTAAAATGAAATGCTTTATGTTTCCACTTTTCCGGAATACATACTCTTTCCTCCCACACTTCTTTTGCCATTTTCCAGGTCTGTTTCACAACGGAGTTGATAAGAATTAATCCTTAATTGAGCAATAAGAATTTTGATTCTCCAAGAATACAATTCTTTTGGTCTTTTCCAGCACCCTGTTTCAAAACAGAGTTGATAAGAATTAGTTTTTCATTGAGCAATAAGAATTTTGGTTCTTGCAAATATTGGATAAGAATTTTGGTTCTCCCAAATATTGGTCCCTATGTATGTTTTTTTGTTGATGATTATGAGTGGGATTAAACTCTTCAATATAATATTTTATCTTTCTCCCTAACTCCTTCCCCCAAGTAAGTTTGTGGAACTCATCCATAATAAAAGTTTTTATCTCTTTATTGTTTGTGGGACACATGCTCAAGCAAATACCTCATTTACTAAACCACCATTTGTTATTTTGTCGCATCCAAATCTTCTTTCTTCTCCACAATATGTCATTAAACACAACATTAGGCCATTTGTGCTCTTCCATTTGCTTACTTTTTTTAAAATATCTTATGGTCTGCACCATAGAAATTGCTTCAATAGGAGCAGTCCCTGTTTCACTTAATAAGATAGCATAAAGAACTGCGATTTTAATTTTGAATTTGTTTGTAATCAAAAGCTTCTGAATTTTCTCAATTTGTTTCCACTGCATGTCGGATGTATTGTTGGCCCACATGTCGGATGTACTGTTGACCCACATGTCAGATGTATTGTTGGCCCCCAGTTCACAACCGTAGAGAATCACCGGAATCACTAAAAGCCCAAAAAGAGTTAGAGTGGTTTTCTAGTCCCATAACTCTGTCTGTCTACACCTATTTTGAAAAGCATAAATGTTTTCCAACCCCTAAAGTTATTTTCTTTCTACATCCATCCCAACTTAGATTTTGTTGAATTCAATTCTGAAGTATTTGTAATCCGCAACTTCTTCCAGAATGTTGCCTTCAAAGTAGAACTTATGTTGGTTATGTTTTTTTTTGTTAGAGAAAACCACTACTTTTGTTTTGTTAATATTGATTGCATCCTCACTCTTCTACAAAAATGCTCAAGGGAAACTAAGTGCTCTTGCAAACCAAGAGCATACTTAGCAATCAGAATAAGGTCATCTACATATAAAAGAAGCCTTATAACAAACTTGCACAAATGGATACTGTCACCCCCTTGCGAATTTAGTCACTCTTCAAGCTTGTCAATATATAAACCAAAGATGGTAGGAGACAATGAGCAACCTTGTTTGACCCCGATATCGCTTCTAAAACTTTCAGAAATGTTTGCGAAAGTTCTAATTTTGAGTTTCACCTCTTCATATAGTCTATGCACCATTGCTCTCAAATGCCTCGAAACCCCAAGTTCCTCCATTATGTGCCAAAGTTTATCCCTAGGAACAGTGTTAAAGGCTTTTCTGAAATCAACAAAGCAACAAAAGGCTTCTTCCTTTTTCTCCCAAACTTTTTCAATGATGTGCCTTAAAGTTATATCATGATCAACTGTGGAATGTTTAGGTCTAAGACCGGCTTGCCCTTTAGCATGTTTATCTCTTTCTTTTGCCCACTTGCTGATTTTATTTTCTAAAATGCTTCCAAATAACTTTGCAAACAAGAGGTTTATCATTATGGTCCTATAATTGGAGGGATTATTGACGTCGCCACTTTTGAAAAGAGGTATTGTGAGAGTAGTTGTTCAATTTGTGGGGAACCCCTGTTGTATGATGTTATTGAACAATTTTGTAATGTGAAGTGCAAGAATTTTTAAGCTCCACTTTAAATACTCTACTTGGAGATAAACTCGCGTTTGAGTAAAAATGGATCAGTGTAATAAAATGTAGTTTAGCTATGGTTTTTTTTCATTTAAGGAAATTGATTATTAGTATATGTTTAAAATAATAATAATAACAACATTTTTTAATATAATTTGATGGTATTTTAAAATAAAAGTAAAGATGTTAAGTTTTTTTTTTATTTTTTTTTGTTGAGTTGAGATTTATAAATACAAAATTAAAGATTTTATCATTGTGAAATAAGAGTATATATGGGTTAAAGGCTTTATAAAAAATTATTAAAATAATTAACGAGTAATTGGAAATAAAATTATTTATTATCAATGTTAAAATTGAAAATTTGAAACAAAGGATTATAAGATATAAAATTAAGAACTATAATTTATTAGCCTAGATTCATCTTAAATTAAGGTCTATCAAATATTAAGATGGATCAAATTTTTTAATGTAAAAATTTATTCATGTGAAATTGTCTCTATCATTTGATTCTTTTATATTAAATAATTAAAAAAAATACACATAAATTGATTTCATTTAATGTTTGATACATTTAAGTGTAAAATGGATCTAGTTTGGTTTAATTGTTTTAAATATTATCACATGTATATGTACATATGTAGTTATTTATTTATTTATGAGTTATAAAGCACTTCATGACTTTGAATGCAATTTAAAAAATTATTGAATGGCCACAAAGCCAAACAAAACTTAGAAATT